>QAPF01000149.1:0-102455 GCA_004367935.1 Colletotrichum sidae | reverse complement strand
TCTTCCGTGCCGAGTGGAGTCCCTGTTGTTCCCGTGTCATCTTGCATACAAAAGGTCTTGTAACCGCTGGGCGCCTTGCGGGGCGTCCCCTGGTCCTGTAGTCCCAACGGGTCGTAACAAACTACTACACTAAGAGTATTAAAGTTAAAATTCGCTAAGTTAGGATTACTTAGTATAGTACCTTAATTAACTACCTTAAAAGCACTATTTAACTAAATATCTAAAATAGCTATACTCTTATTTACTATAAGTAAACTTAATTTTACCTCAGTATTATCACTAGTAATAACTCTTCCTTACTTAAAGATATTCCACCTTATCTTCTAAATATAATCTAGCCTTATAAATAATTTATCTATTTCTACTTAAGCTTTTCTTAATACTATAGCCTTCTTTAGTAGAATCTCCTCTACTACTTCTTCTTTATTTTCTAAATAACTAATTTTATTAAATAAATAATTAACTATCTAGTTAGTAAAAATAGTATACTACCTAAAATATAAAAACTTATATTCATATATTACATTCTGGGATATATCATAAGAATAACTTAAATATATATATTCACTACAAACCTCTATCCTACAAAACATCTTATAATACAGACCTTTAGAGCAACAATAAGAACACAGCATTACATCTACACCAAACTCTTTAATACATAATACATAACGTTAACAACGACGGGTAGAAGTAGAAAAATTAGAAATTAATTCTAATATAATTATAAGTATAGCGAGAAATAAGGAATATACTATAGACTAATAAGTAGGAGTTACTTATTTATATTAGTTTTAAGGATAAAACTTTTTAGAGGGGAGACCTAATATTATAACCTAATAGGACTAAAGCTAAATTATAAGGCGCTTAGTAGTTATAAAGTATTTATATATATAAAAGGAAGGATATAATAAGGACTTATCAGATTACAGAAGAATTATAGTATAAATCACATAATAATAAGAGATAAGTGATCACTTTATAGGACGAATAATTAATTAGTAGATCCCTAAAGTAATTAGTAAGGCAAAATAATTACTAACTTATAAATAGTAATTACTTCTTACTTTTAGATTAGTAAAGAGTAGTATAATACTAATAGGAATAAGAAGGCCTATAGTATCATAGACTTATATATAGGATAAACTTAAGTATACTTAAGGTTAGACTTCTATAGTTCTTTAGTAATTAATTTTATAATTATCCTTGGATATTCCTAGCCTTATTCCTATAATTATCTTATAAACCTCTTGTTAGACTTATACCTGATCACTATAAGCCCTGAAAACCTGATCTTATTAGCATGACGATAATACTATTACTTATATATTATAACCTCGACTTACTACTAACAGACTTACCTCTACTAGACCTAAGGCTGGCTATAATAAGTAATTAGATTTAAATTATAAATAAGATTTCTTTAATAGAAATTATATAAGTAATTTTTAAAGAAATGAAGAAATATAACTAAAAACTTTTTAAATAGAATTAGTATAAGATATAGATAAATAATGAATTATATAAAATTATTATTAAGTTTAAAAGTATAAGAAAATAACGTATTCTTTAATTTAAAGTCAAAATTTATAAGTAAAAGGATATTTAAAAGTATAAGCTTTATAAATTATAATTAATCCTCTAGAGCTGAAGTTTAAAATAATAAATTAAATTATTATATTACTATTCTAAAGGACTATTATAATAAGTAATTTACTTATAAATATTAAAAAGTAATTTAAAGAAGGTATTAGAAATATAATTATTTAAATAGAATAAGAAGTAATTATTAAAAGAATAATATAAATTAGTAATTAAGTTTTTATTTAGAAAGAGAGAATTAATACTATTAATATTATTTATAAAGGGGTTATTTAAAGAAGTTGTAGTAATAGTAGGAATTATAAGAATTATAAGAGCTATAGATAGAATATAAGGAGTAGATATAGGAGTTAAATAATTCTTAATATAATTAGTATGAATAGTAGTAATAGTATTATAAAGCTTTTAGTATTTAATAGAAACTATCTAGAAGTATATAAATTAGAAAACTTGATTAGAAAGTTATATAAGAGATATTTATTATAAATTTAATATTCTTATTATTTTAAATAATAAGGAATTCAATATAAAAGTGAATAGCTTTTTCTATATTAAAATTATTAATACTATTAATTAAATAGTATTTATAGTAATAATAAGGATTTTAATAATAGATCTTAAGAATATTATAATTTTTAATAAGAAAAGATAAATAATTAAAATAGGGATTATAAAGTTTTTCTTTATCTTCCTTATTAATATACTTATATTTATAATTAAATAAAATTAGAGTTATTTTAGTAGTTTTAAATATAGGGGATTTAGTATTTTTAATTGTAAGAGAGTTCTTAGTAGTAATAGGTTTCTTCTACTTTTCAAAAGTAAGAATAGATAATTTAGAAATAGGTATAAAATATTTTATAATTCTTTTAAAATAATAAGAAGTTTTTTTTTAAGTTTTTATTATTAATTATATTTTTAATACTTTAATTAATAGTCTTATTACTAATTATTATATAATTAATTATTATATTAATAATAGATAAAGTAATACTTTTAATTACTTTTTATATAAGTTTGGAATTATTAAGGGATATATTAAGAATAATAGGGGTTTTTTGAAAGGAATTTACAAGAATAAGAGAAGATATTTTCAAATTTCTATATAAATTAGTAATATAATAGTAAAAGGAATTTATTTTATAACATTTATATATTATTTAATCAAAATTTATAGCTAAAGAGAGAAGAAGTAAGATATATAGTTATATAATAAAGTTAATAACTTATATTAAAACTTAAGAATTCTTAGTTAATAAGATAGTATATATTAAAAATAAGATTAATATTATTTAGTTAATTATAGTATATTTTTATATAACTATTAATTCTTATTTAAAAATATAAAAAAAAGGATTTAAAAGTTATATAACTTTTTTAAAGGATTTATAGATAAAAGAATCTATTTTTAAATCTATTTATAAAGTTTATATAAGCAGGGAGAAGTTCTAGAAATCTCTTTTTGAAGAAGTATATTAGATTGAGAGAGATATACCTTAGGTATATACTTTGTAGAATTATGTTAATATATTCCTATTGGGTATCTAGTACTTCTATAGCTTCCTGAGCTATTTAGATTTAATAATAATAACATGATTAATTTGATAGATGTCTATAGTAAGAGTTGCTAGCTAGAGGCTGGAGATACAAGGGGAGCTTAAGAGGCTTAGGGTCATATGACCCACCCCTTCAACAGTTAATGGATTGTCCTATGTATGAACCAAATATTCTTGTATAAGCCTATAGGCTAAAAGCTTTTGAAAAGCCCTTGAGTATATGTATACTAGTTGTATATAACTCAATATCCTCTACCTGGTCCTGCCCACTCTGGTCGGCCAACTCCAATTCAGATTGCGCTCTCCTGAATCTTCGTCATTAGAAACTGTTACATAAGGAACATTCTAAAAGCTCTCAAAAGACGACCTCGGAACCCTGAGCGTCTCATGCTTCCTCTCTGCTGTGTATTCCGAGTAGATACTGCTGCCTCGAACGAGAGTAATTCTACGAAACGAGAGCAAGCGAGTTCTTAATAGGTAGCACATTACCTTCATTGCCTCTCATCCAGATGGAGATGAAAGCCACTCTAACTTCCCTCGCTCTGTCAGCTCTGGCTGTGCTTGCGTAAGTTGCGCCTCACACATTCATCAACTGGCACTATTGTCACTCGAAACTAACAAACTAGGTAGCCAGGCAGCGCGCTTCTAGTGCGCAGGAACCGACAGGGATACATGATACTATGAGCCATCTGGAGCTCTGACAGCAAATTTGACAAGAATTGCTTGCCAGACTATGAAAGGGAGTATCGACATGGACAACCTGTTGAGAGGCAATGAAAAGTGCTGCGTCACCAACAGCTTTGCAGATTTCAAGACTGCCTGTGAAGACCCGGATTTACCAGCTGGTTACCCTAATTATATTGCTGCTGCTCAGCCTTGCTGAATACACGAGGCAGAGCAGCTCTCAATCATTCTGGGGTAGAAATTACGGTGATTACAGACTGTGACTTTAGCCGTTGGTTCAAAGTTCAAACCTCAACCTACAATAGCTTTTTTGCGACACATTTCTGACTCGTCAGTGCTACCTTGCTCGAGTGCTCCCTCCGTACCTAATTCAACATTGAACCGCATCTGGAACTTTCGGAGTTAGATGTCCAGCACACGATGCTTGAACATCTGCAAACCATTTATGTAGTACCCCGAATGTTGACAAGCTTGCGTTACCTACGCACCACAATGCGCTTCGACAAGCAGCCTCATAGCCGCCAACGCCACTGGAAGCCTGTCCTGCCCAAAAATCCCAAATCTCATCTTCTCGATTGACATCCGCGCTGCTCCCACAAACACAGTGGAAGATCCTCAAACAGACATTTTCGCTTTTTCTACGCCAACCTCTGATGACCTACCTGACTCACAGAAAGGCAGTATCTTACTGAGTGGAGAAAATAGAGTCGCGGTATCTGTACTACTGATGACGTCTACGAAAGTTATAGTCTCCGCTTTACCAGTCTCTCGCAAGCTCCATCAGCTGTGACGATAACCGACTACACCCTAGAAATACCTGCGCCGAAGACGGACAAGGCTTCGAGAAGAGGAAAACGCAGGGAAAGACACACGGTGCCGGCCGCTAAGCACACCCAAAAATAAATTACCTCACCCCAGGCAGTTTTCATAGGAACCTGACCTCCAAGTATACCAATGCGCTTCCCTCCATTCTACCACCACCACCCCAGACGCGAATCTATTTTCAGCTACGTGTCACACATGCGGCTTCACTGCCGGGCACTCCTACGGATGAGTCACACTGTCCATTGGGAGTGGCGGTAGGCTATCCAGCTGTGAAACTGGACGGGATATGCTTCAAATTCTCATTGGGTTCATTCGTGATCTATCACGAAGTCCGTGATCATATCACCACATGGTAGACCACAAACACATAGCGAATATAGCTGCTACAACGTCAGATTCCGGAGCTATCTTGCTGAGTGCCGATTAGCACCAGGTACATGCCCTGAAAATGAATAAGCCACTTAGGAGACAGGCAAGACCTGCTCTAGCTAACTAAAAAGCCCGGATGGTAGGTACTTGTTATTTACTCTTACTATAGAAGAGTTGTTAGTAATTCCAAGTTACAAAAACCTACTTGATACTGTAGGTTTTTTTTAATTTTCTCTGATTTAATACCTTTTAATATTTACTGCTAGCATGAGGGTAAATTCTTCGCTAAATCCTTGATAGCTGAAAGAAAAGCTAGGTTATCAAGCCATGAAGACTTGAAGATGGATAGAGCTCTTATCGCTACGAGTTGTCATCCAAGCCGTCAGTGCAACGGACTGTGCCTGAACTGGCTGCGTCTACCGCACCGCCAGGCGAGAACATTCTTCTCCCAGCCACCTCCGGCGGTCGGAGGCGGGGTAAGATCACATCCAAACACCACATGTACGTCGTACATTGTCATTGAGGAATCGGAAGTGTTAAGCCGATGCAAACCAAGGCTTGGGATGTCGTCTTTAAGGCGTAGTGGCCCACATGCCGAGCGCAGATCCAAGACATCAGGGTCGGCGCGCAACGCACGGGGGGGCAATGACTCTTGCCGCAGGCCGTTTTCGGATGTCGATGTAAATGGAGAGGAAGGCGGTATATTTCAAAACTTGGACGTCGCCCGTGACAATGTGCACAACCGAACTCGGGGACAGATATTGTCGGAGATCCCAGAGTACGACGAACGATGGGGAATTCGCAGGAGCAACCTAGAACGCCGCCAGCTGCTGTGGCACCCGAAACGATCGAGCTGGAGGCTGCTCCGGCCAGCAGCTCGCGGTCTGGGTCTGGCCATAGGGATCCGGAAACCAGCCCGCTGGCGTGGCTCTGCGTTGCCGGCTCGTTTCTCTTCCTGTACCCGTCATACGGTAAGGCTGCCGGGTGTCGTTCCGTGAGCAAACCAATGCTAAACCGCATCGTCAG
Source organism: Colletotrichum sidae (assembly GCA_004367935.1). Taxonomy (NCBI): domain Eukaryota; kingdom Fungi; phylum Ascomycota; class Sordariomycetes; order Glomerellales; family Glomerellaceae; genus Colletotrichum; species Colletotrichum sidae. The sequence continues at coordinate 96,393 of QAPF01000149.1, read as the reverse complement.
GGTTCATGCAGTCCGTCGGAACGCTGCAGTCGCATCTCCAGCTCAACCAGCTGAGCACCTACTCCGCCCGCGATCTCGGATGGATCAGTGGCCTCTTCACCTCTCTGGGTCTCCTGCTCGGTATCCAGGCCGGGCCTCTGGTGGACGCGTACGGAACCAGGCTGTTGGCTCCCGTGTCCGCCGCTCTCCTGGTGCCCGTCTTCTTCATCCTCGGAGAGTGCTCCGAGTACTGGCACTTCATCTTGTGCCTGGGTGTTCTCGGCGGCGTCGGCGGCGCTCTGACTTCGACCGTCGCAATGGCCGTCATGGGTAAGCTCTTCAGCCGCCGCCGGGGCCTGGCCATGGGCATCGCCTTGTCCGGCTCTTCCTTTGGAGGCGTCACCCTCTCCTTGATGTTCCGCTCGCTGCTCCCGAGACTCGGTTGGAAATGGGCCATGCGGGCGACCGGATTCATGGTGCTCGGCATCATGGTCCTGGGCGTCCTGTGCTTCCTTCCGTATCCCGGGCTCACGTCGTCGTCTTCGTCAGCTCCCGTGGGCAGAAAGGGTGCCGCCCTGAACTTCGCTGCCTTCCGATCCCCGTCTTTCGACTTCATGACCATGGGTCTCGTCTTGCTCGAATTCGTCCTGTTTGGCATCACCGGTCTTCTACCAACGTTCGCCATCGCCGCGGGCTTCCCATCCGATGTCGGCTTCTCGCTCATCGCCATACTCAATGGCTGCTCCTGTCTGGGGCGTATCTCGGCTGGGATTGCGGGAGATCGACTTGGGCACCTCAACGTGCTTCTCTTCATGATTGTCTTCACGGTTGCTTTCACAGCCATCATCTTTGTTCCCTTTGGCACCAAGTACATAGGTGCGTTGTATGCGTTCGCTGCACTGTGGGGTATAGGATCCGGATCCTTCCTGTCCATCACTCCAGGTAAGCTTCCCAGGCGACGAGTCTTGCCCTCGAGTTCGGGATTGACCGGTGGACCTTAGTGTGTATTGGAAAGACCTGCGAGCCCAAGGACTACGGGCGGTACCTGGGTGAGTCCTCCCTCTTGACTGACGAGAACTCCCTATTCGCTCGCTGACACAATGACGATAGGCACCATGAACTTTCTGGTGAGCTTCGCGCTGTTGATCACAGTGCCCATTGGCGGACAGATGCTCGAGACCATGGGCGGTACTGCACTCTCTGGCTTTTACGTCGCCATTGTGTTCCTGGGAGGCGTCTGTTACTTTGCCGCTCGTTCGCTACTTGTCGGGGAATGGCTCAAGCTGCGTGTCGTAATTTGAGCGCCGGGCTCAGCCCTGGTCAACGCCTTATAGTTGAGTGTGAGTGGAATACTGTGGAGGGGAAGCCTTCGAGCAGACAAAATTGGTGATGGAAGTGGGTGTGCCATAGATGGCACTTTGGGGCGTCAAAACCAAGCTTGTTAGTCGTACAACGAATGGTGAGCTGATGTCCGAAAACATGCAGTTTGCATTGCGGGTCTGGCGAAATAGCCCGAGATGGATAGGAGAGACGGTAATGCGTCGTGTAGACGAGGTCGTTGACATAGATTACATACCGTGGTAGGTTGGTTGAGCTCATCAAATGTCGGAACGTGGGGTCATGGACGAAGGTTGCGCATCCATGACGCTGAGCGAACAAAACGAATTGTAGACTCGAAGTGGAATGAGATCTGATGCAAGTATGTATGACTTATACACCCGAGACCATATTGTAGAGCACTTTCTAGGTCTCAACTACACAAATGATGAGTGAGACCGATGGATGGATGGACTACGAAGAGATACGCACCGAGTCTGGCTCCGAACGGTGAGTGCTGACCGGCTCCAACTCGTCACACGCAAGAGGTGGAGTTCTGACTGATTGACTACAAACGCTGTGTGTTGCCGCGGCTGTGATGATTCTCTAGATTCGCCATACGAGCTTTCGTCCGAGTCCTCGTCAGTGCCGTTAGATGACCGTACTACTTACGTCTTGCTGAGCATTGGGGCAACTGCTCATCAGAAGCAAACGTGTTCATATGTCTATTCGGCGTCTCTAAATGCGAACAGCTAGCAAAGGTAAGATACGCCACCGGGCCAGCAAAGGAGAGGCGTGCCATGTAGCTTCGTATGCGACTCAGTCCAGCAGTAGATGAGCTTGGTGTACTGTACGATGTCTGAGGACCAGAGTCCCTTTAATCGTACCCCGGTTCAAGAATACGGCGCTTACGTAGGTGGTTACTGGACCATTGAGTGAGATCCTTGAAGTTGAAAACCAGTTCTAACCCATTTCAGAAACCTATTCGAGGTGACCATTCCTTCTCCACAGTCTCATCTCCCGCTGAACGAGGGCGGCCTCACCGGACAACGCACGATATTGGCAAGACAGAGCAGAGCAAGCCCGGGCGTCGAACATATTCAAACGGTTCCGAGTTTCTGGCTTTGGTACCCCGAGATAGCCTTGGCAGCCTGCGATACACACTCAGCCCTGTAGGCTATCAAGTAATCGAACGATCGGACCAAGCGATGCCGAATACAGGCAAACCGAGGCCGAACTGCCACCTCTGCCGGCAAAGGCGAGTAAAGGTAAGCATGACGAGGACGTACAGAGATGTTATATCGCTAAGAACCACGTAACAGTGCGACCTGGAACGACCTCGTTGCCAGAGATGCATCAAGTACGGGGTGCGGTGCCCAGGCTACCGGGACGAGCAGGATCTCCGCTTCCAGAACGCGAATCTCGACAGTTTCGAGAAGAGGAAACGCAAGAAGCAGATGCAGAACCCTGGGGCGGATCCAAAGGAGCTTCGCGTCCTGGCGTTTACCCCAGAATCATCTGCGTCCCCCGCAGCAGAAGTATCGAACCTCTTGTCCGCGCCGCTGCTGCAAGTTATCCGCCAGCACTGGTCGGCCGAGTCGATACCGTTCGTGTTGAGTTGTTATTTGTCCATTGGCTTCCTCCCGACGCTATTCGAGGGCGCCAGGGACGACCACTGTCTCGTCAAGACTTGCCAAGTCTTTTCCAGGGCATATGTCATCAACCGATTCCGACCAGACACCGGCCATCGCGAGTTGTCAACGTGTCTTGGCGAGGCCTTGTCATCGGTGTCAGCCGCGCTCAGCAGCCCAAAGTCTCACACGTCTGATGCCACTATTGTTGCCGTATGGCTTCTGGGAAATTACGAGGTGTGTTTCTAGTCGAACGTTTCGTGAGCCTTCGACTTAGACTGCGAGCAGCTGTTGATGGGCGGCATCGAGAGGAAATCTTTCACTTCTCGCCCAGGGGATTCCTCGTCCTCGACGTCTAGCTGGGATGTTCACTCCAAGGGGCTCCTGAGCCTGTTGCGCGCACGAGGCGATCGCCAGCTCTTCACGCGGCCCGGACGCCAGATTTTCTGGACAATGTTCACCATTGTCGTGAGTTGACATGAAAAAAATAAAAGGCAGCCATATATTCTTTCTGACGCGCATTTCAGCAGATACAATGCGTAATATCGAACACCCCGTCCCCCGGAGATTTTGACAGATGGCTGAGAATCATCGAACAAACTCTCCAGGCCGGCGAAGCCCTCCCACTCAACACTGGACGATATATCGCGTCTGCTTGCTCGCTCCTGTCCAGAATACTACCCATCACTCTCTAGGGCGATAGAGAAGCAGCGTGTGCCTGTTACGACGAACTCGTCCAAGGATGCGACAACGCAGAACTGACCATGCTGGAATGGGTTCGGTCCGCACCCGAATACCAGACGGGCGCTGGCCCCGTATGGCAATACTTTTGGAACGCGTGGCGGACCGTCCGCATGAAACTGCACCACATGATGATTCTCCTCACGAACCTGGTCGAGCACAGCGCGGACAGCCCCTTCCAGCCGGAAGCGCTGCGGGAGCGACGGCAGCTGTGCCGCGGAATCATCGCGTCCACGGCGCAGGAGGTGGTGGGCTCGATACCAAAGTCCCTCGGCGGCAGCATGCCGGACGTGGACTCGACGACGCCGTCTGCCTACTTTGACGCATGCAGGGTGATTTGGCCCTTGAGTCACCTGTATGTCGTCCCGACTGCCCCGAGGCACCTCCGCATCGTGGCGCGAGACGCGCTGTTTCGCATCGGGAGGGAGAAGGGCATCCTGACGGCCCTGAAGCCCCGTCCCGGACGCGGCCGGTTCCCTCCCGAGACTTTGGCCGGGTTGCCAACGGATGATCTGGAGGGTAGGGAGGTCGATTCGACCAGCATCCCGTCGTGGACGGAGGTCGAGTCCGTTCAAGTGCGCCAGTAGAGTAGATACCACGCGTCTGTATGGCCAACAAGCGATGTGATGGACAGGACCCTTGAAGCACATTGTGGGCAAGCGGCTGGGATAGCAGGTCGAGACGTCTTCCCCCATCAAAGACACAGATGCATATTTCCACTTTCCCACGATCCTTCGCCCCCATCAACACCACGCGGCACAGGACACAACGCCCAATGACGAGGGACAAACGACCGCAGGGATGTGGCTAGCCACCGCTCGTCGGGCCAAGCGAAGCTTGTTTGGACACAAGCATCGCTAGCGTCGCGTCAGCACGGCATCTCTGATCCGAGTTGTTGACGCTATTCCCGTCGAGGAAACCCTTTCGACCCCCGAACACTGCCCTACGAGAAGCCGACTTCCGGGTGCCAACGGACCCAGCCACGAGGCGCGCGCAGATCAAGTGTTGAGCTGTGGTGATTTGCGATTCACCAGCAGTCGGGGGGGAGAGCAGCGATGCGAATCCATCGCACTCTCAGCCAGTGGGATTGCGAAGCGTCAGTCTCGCCTTGTGCGAATGCGAATTGGGGCCTGGTCGACCGTGTCTGTTGGCTGCCCGAACAGGGCTGACTGCAGAATAACTTCAACCGCGAGTTGGCGAGAGGACTCCAATGGGAACTTGGACAGAAGATATAATAGGATGGCTTGTCCCGTCCAAAACTTGAGTCATTGTCCAGACAGATACAAGTACCATCTCACAACACCCCTTACCAACCAGATATCTACTCATACACACATACCTGCTTGTTATTCGTACAATGGTGTCAATTTTGCATACCAGAGCTGCGTCGGACAGCAAGGATGACTGTCCCATCCAGTCCCTCGACGAGAGTGAGTATCGTCCCACCGGACACCACCGTCCAGCCACTGACAGCAAACCCAGATGCGACGGAAATGCTCTTCGGCAACACGTCTTTCTACAAATTCAACATGATTCTCTCTGGAAGCTTCGCAGCCGCATCGTGTCTCGTCATCTTCGTCCACATATTCCTCCACGCCACCCACCTCAGCAAGAGCAACGAGCAGATCAAGTGAGCTCCGGCCATGTGCCGCGGCGCGAGACAGTGGCTGACACCAAGACAGGATTCTCCGCATCTCTCTCATCATCCTCTCGTGGTCCATCATTTCCTTCCTCTCCATCTGCTTCCCCAGAGCCGAGGTCTACCTCCACCCGTGGCTGGATTTCATCCAGTCCATCTGCCTGGGCACTTTCTTCTTGCTGCTGTGCGAGTTTGTCTCGCCGAGCGCGCAGCACCGCGATGTATTCTTTGCCGCCCTCACCGTCAAGGACAAGAAGTCCAAGACGGGGACTCAGGATGGCCTCGCATGGTTCAGGGTGCGTCTCACTCCGGTGGATGGAGAAGCTTGGGATACTCCTACTGACCTTGCCGTAGAGGATGTGGTTCGCCGTCTTCCAGTACCCTGTCGTCAGCTTCATCGTCGCCGTTTTGACGGCCGTCACCCAGGCTACTGGCGTCTACTGCCAGTTCGCCAGCAAAGCTCATTACGCCAAAGTTTGGGTACTTCACCGCGCTTCTTCCTCCTCCGAACATTGGTTCTAACAGCCGCTACCTTAGTTGAACGTCATCAACAGCGTCTCGCTGACCATGGCGCTCATGACGGTGCTACGGCTCTTCATGCAGCTCAAGTCCGAGCTGGCCCACCACAAGCCCCTTGCCAAGTTGCTCGCCTTCAAGATGGTGGTGTCTTTGACGTTTATCGAAATGGCAAGTTTGCTCTCGTCTTTCCGGGCCTTTCGCGACAGAGAGACATGCTAACAGCAGCCAAACAGATCGTCTTCTGGATCCTGCGCGACACCGGCGTCCTCAACCCCACGGCCAAGCTGACCTGGGCCGACCTCAACATCGGCATCCCGTCTCTCCTCGTCTGCATCGAACTGTTCCCCTTGGCCATTTTCTTCCACTACGCCTACTCTTACCGCCCTTATGTCATCGGGAGCAGCCGCGCGAACAGGCCCCTGGCCGGCAGCGTCGAAGGCTACGAGCCTCGGTCGTACACCGGCGGCCCTCTCGGCATCCGGGCGCTCGTCCAGCTGTGGAGCCCCGTGGAGATTTACGAGGCCATCAGATTCGGCCTGCACATGAAGGCCGAGGAGCGGAGACAGAAGAACGCCCAGAAGACGTCGCGCGGCACGAACTATGAACAGCTGACCACTGGCCGCCCATGAAAGGAGCAGCAAAAGTGGAGGATGACTATGTCTCTTGGGGGTTGAATATTACGACAACCATCATGTACTATAGACACTGGATTACTGGAATTATACCCTGTTTAGAGAGCGTTGACCTTGGCCGCGTGCTCGTACACGAGCGTCTGCGCCTCGGCGTCGTCCAGGTAGATTGTGAAGCCATCGTTGTGGTTGCGGCCGTACGAGTAGTTGGAGTAGCCGTACTGCCAGTACATGTCCGACATTTCCTCCTCCAGCGTGATGGCCTGCCACCTGCCCAGCACCTCCTCGCGCGGGGTGTCGTCGACGACGCCGAGGTACTCGAGGCGCTTGTCGGGGGTGAGCCAGCCGTACTCCTCGTGGACGACGGGCTTGCCGGCCTCGCGGCCCGAGGCGGCGTGGTCGCGGATCCACTGCTCCGTCCACTCGACCGTCTTGCTCCACCAGTCCGGGTACGAGTGGAAGACGCCAAAGTCGACGTCGGGCAGCGCGAGCTCGTGGTCAAAGTCGCTGCCGTCGGCGCCGTTGTAGGCCCAGTCGTCCGACTCGACGTTGAAGCCGCCCTCGCCGCCCCAGGTGACGAGGTGGTGCCCGTCGAGGCTCTTGACGTAGGCGCTCATCTCCTCGATCCAGGCGCCCAGGCGCGCCGGCGTGCAGTCCCCGCTGCGGGGCAGGTTGCGGACGCCGTCGGCGTCGCAGCGCGGCTCGTTGGCGAGCTCCCAGGCCATGATGGCGGGCGAGTCCTTGTAGCGGGTGACCATCTCCTTGACGTAGCGCTTGAAGGCGTCCTTGATCTTGGGGACGTGGTAGAACTGGGGAGGGAGAAAAGGTCAGTTGGTTTTGTTTTGGCGGTGTTTGGGATCTGAGAGAGAGAGAGAGAGAGAGAGAGATGTGCTCACGTCGTCGTGGTACTTTCCGCCCAGGTTGACCGTGTACACGTCCATGCCGCCGTAGTCGGCCCAGTTGTTGGTGAGGGCCACGATGAGCTTGATGCCGACCTTTGTGGCGGCGTTGACGACCTTGTCAAAGGCCTCGATGTTGATGACCGAAGTGCCGTTCTCGTACCATTGCTGGAAGATGATGTCGGTGGCCCCGGCCCCCTCGCCGCCGTACTGCGGGAGACCCTCGGGGTCGTACGTGACGTTCTTGTCGTTGAAGCCCCAGGTGCGGAAGACCTTCAGGCCCGCGTCCTTGGCCGCGGTGAGACCGGCCTCGACGTCGTCTTGGTTCTGGGATGGAAACTGTCAGTCATCCGGATAGCTCTCAGCCTCTCTCCCCGCCCGCCCACGGACTCGGCTCACGTTGTCAAAGGGGAAGTAGTAGGCGTTGCTCCCCGCAAAGTTGAAGTCCTCGCCGTCGAGCTGGAACTTGGTGCCCTTGACCGTCACGTAACCCTTCCTGACGCAAGGAACGGCGGCGACCCCGGTGGCCAGCAGGCCGACTGAGAGCAGACCGGAGAGTTTGGGCAGCATCTTGGACGGATTGACGGATGCTCTCAGCTTTCCCGGTTGTCTTTTCCAGTTCAACCTGGCGACAGCTTGCGCTTGCTTGCGATGGCAGCTCGCCATATTTATTGCAACTGTCCATCTACCCCAAGTCCCCGGACTTTCGATCCGGCACTTTTCCTCATTGGATCACGGAGACCGTTGGACCGCGCGCCATGAGGGCGACCCCGAGAAATTGGAGATGCCAAGATCGTTGACCAGGGTGTGTTGCCTCTTTGATCGCGGAGCGAGGCCGTCCGCAACTTGGGGTTCGTCCAATGAGGAGAATCGCGACGAGACGAAAACATGGGCACACTTTGTCTAAACTCGATCGTACCTGATGTCCAGATGAGTTGCAACCGTAAATCTCGGGGTGGCGGTCAATGGAATCAGTTCATCTCATGTACGCTGGTAAGCTGATGATTTGCGTCAAATAAGCAAAGACTTGAGAGATCCCACTTCGATGCCGTCACTCTTCAGCGACGCATCATTACTCAGTACGCGCAACAGTCGCTTGTGATTCTTCAGGCCTCGTTGCTTGAAGCACTGCTTGGCACGCACGCGTGTGGCGATCGACATCATGTTGCCTTGGCCTCAAGTGGCGGTGGGGTAGCCGACGGGAATATTTCCCTGAGCATCCGACAACCCAGCGAGTGTTCTGTGTACCGCCTAGTGTACACAGGCTCCAAGATCTGTTCACGCCTGCAATCAATCTCAGCCGCGTAGTAAGCTCTGGAGAAGCGTAAACATCAGGCATACCAACCACTCAAGCGTTGTCGTTTCCTACAAAGCGGGACCACGAGTCGACATGGTTGCCCCGCCCCTGACCTGGCGGTGGCCTCACGCCGTGCCTTCGCTTGCACCAGAATGGAATCACGCGGGGTAGCTGTGGATGGCCATCGGACCACCCCTTGGATTCCGAGAGTACGGGTTCCTCGTAAAACAGACGTTGAAAGCAATGGATTTGCTACTACGTCATGGAAGAGACTACCTACATCTTCGTAGAAGCCGAGGCCCCCGCTCTACATGATTTGAAACTACACTTGGCCATCTGTTACCTTTGGCTTGAGAGCAGACAAAGGCCTGTTTGGGGAAACAGAAATCCCAAAGTGGCAACTCACCAGCATCAGGTTGGATGGCGGGAAGAGATTCCGAAGAGCCTGGCTGGCCGAACAATGCGGGGAACTCGGCTTGTCCAAACCTGCGGGGTAAATCCAATGCGCCATACAACCCCGTTGGAGCTGTGAACTCGTCGGCTCCTCGGTGAAGTCACCCAGCCGACGAGTCTCATCGTAGCTGACGACACACTGTCCGCCATTTGAAGAGCACGTTGAGTACGGTACACAGTTGACATTCTCGGTGAGGCCCATCTTGAACACCTACAGGGGATCTTTGATTTTGTTCGGAATCTTGTGACGCCTGAACATGGTCAGGAGAATTCCACTCAAGCGCAAAAAGTAACTCGAGCGCTACTCGTGCTCGTGCTGCCTCGAGAGAGAATCGAACTCTCGATCTCCTCATTACTAGTGAGGCGCTTTACCACTGAGCCATCAAGGCTTGACGAAGCCTGGCGAGGTGAAGGGTGTTATGGCCGGCGACGATGTGACACCTGGGAAGATGAGGAGGGGCGGAGTTCGAGCACGTTGCCCAGTAGAGAGTGTGGAGAAAGACTAGAGACGCATCCCAAGTTGTGGTATGTGTCTATCCGTGAGAGAAAGTCTGTTATTACGTTCCGAGTGATAACGTTTCGAGTGTTACGATTTCGATGAAGTCGTGACTCTTTGAATTGCACGTGAAGGCGCCACACCAGAGTGTCAAGACGATACCCCCTTGACTAGCGAAATCTTTGACAGATCAAAGAGTCAATGATATTTGGGGTCAGCAAGTACTTCAATGTTATGTTGCCTTGCAGTTGACGCAGTGAATCAACAAAGACAGATGCTCCGTGTTGATCACTCAATCCGGTAGAGTTGAAGCATCACATCCGTACGCCAACCCCGAAGTTCTGATAGGCAGACTCCATCCGGACTATTTCGGTCTCAAATAGAGTCATTACGGCATACTACGCAGATGCAGATTAATTTGCCCATACAGTCCTGTCGTGAGGTGTTCGTCTTGCATCCGCTACAACTAGGAGTCGAAGAAAGTTGCCGCACAGCCCGTTGCTGTAGAGCTGGAAACGCCGTAGATAATACTGGAAATTGAACGCAAAAGTCTTATATCTTCCTATTACGGTTGATTAAAGGTAAGATTGGGAGAAGAGGTAAGGAAGGCACGCCGTCCTCTTGCAGCTGAATAGTAATACGATGGGTCGGTACGCAACTCCACCACGCAGCATGCGCCCCGTGAGTTTCTATTCAACGCCACATTCATGGAGACTCTCACAATGATCTCGTACAGGATCAACCTTTTCCGCTATGCAATTTCTTGGCTTGCAGTCCTATGCTCTGGCTCCAAGGCAAGAGAAGGGAGAGAGAGAGATATCGAAGTGCTCTTGAACTTGGAATCACGAGAATCATCTTGAGGCAATGCTGTAGTGGCAAAAAGAGCTCTGGAAGGCGTAGGAAGAGCATCAGCCGATATGAAAGATTGAGTAGCTGGAGTATATCCGACGCCACTATACCCTCATTCGGGGTGACACCGACGGGCGTCCTCCTCCGCCATCATGGCCAACGGCTGAAATCCACCAATTACCGAAACTAGTGCACTGCCGCTTACCACGTCTTCATTAAACCTGGATATTAATATGGCTTGTCACATACCATTCGTCCTTGATTTGCCGGCAGAGGGTGTCACCTGGGCTCACGACATGACGGCCTTCATTTAAAGAATGAGAGCTCGTTCGCCAAACACTGAGACCAAGGAGGCGCGAAAGCACTGCCAAGAGCATCTTGTATTGCCACTTTATGTTAGTAAATGAAATGGCTAATTCCTTCTGGTGCTGTAGCAAAATCACGGAAACAGATGCTCTATAAAATGCTCCATGTTGCTTATCTCTGTTCGGTTCCGACTGAAGTTCCTTGTCCTCAACCTGTATACCGCAACCAAGCTTTGATCGTCATGAAGACCACCGTCCTATCCCTGCTGGCCATCGCCGCTCAACAAGCTGCATCCCATGCCACTTTCCAGGCTCTCTGGGTTGATGGAGTTGATGTAAAATGTTGTTCCTTACCCGATCATGGGACAAACTTTGCTGACTTGTCATAGTTCGGAGGCCAATGTGCTCGCCTGCCGCTGTCCAACTCTCCAGTCACAAACGTAGCATCCAACGACGTTCGGTGCAATGCAAACAGCGGTCCAGTTGCGCGCAAGTGTGCAGTCAAGGCCGGCTCCTCGGTCGTAGTCGAGATGCACCAGGTACGTTGAGCAATACGCCTGCTAGATCAATGTCAGAAGACTTGGAACACAGTGCTGATACTCCGAAGCAACCCAGCGGCCGATCTTGCGCGGAGGAGGCCATAGGCGGCGCCCATTACGGACCCGTTCTGGCATACTTGACCAAAGTCTCCGACTCTTCATCGGCCGACGGGTCGACAGGCTGGTTCAAGATCTACCAGGACGGATGGGCCAAGGCATCCGGGAGCGTCAACGGCGACGGAGACTACTGGGGATCCAAGGACATGAACAACTGCTGCGGCAAGGTTCAAGTCAAGATCCCGTCCGACATTCCCGCCGGGGACTATCTCCTCCGCGCCGAGTCCATTGCGCTCCACGCAGCCGGCTCCTCGGCCGGTGCGCAGCTCTACATGACCTGCTTCCAGCTCACCGTCACTGGAGGCGGCAGCGCTTCTCCTCCCACCGTCTCGTTCCCCGGTGCGTACAAGGCCTCTGACCCCGGTCTGCTCGTGGACATTCACAGGGCGCTGCCCACCTACGTCGTCCCGGGTCCCGCAGTCTACGCTGGCGGTTCCACCAAGAGTGCTGGTTCCGGTTGCGTCGGATGCGAGCAGACCTGCACGGTTGGTTCGGGCCCGACTGGCACCGCATCTGCCGTTCCTCAGCCCAGCAGCACTGGTGGCAGTGGCGGAGGTCTTCCCGGATGCACCGTTGCAAAGTTTGGGCAATGCGGTGGTCAAGACTACACTGGATGCAAGACCTGCGTTGTAAGTGACATGCTCCATGGCCTGAAGTTTTCAGTAGCTGACATGCAAACTACAGTCTGGGTCTACTTGCCAAGCCGTTTCGCCCCCTTACTACTACCAGTGTGCATGAGGGTCGCTGAAATGAGATTCAAGTTTTGGCGCAGTGGATCATTGAGGATCGGGATAGCTTGCCTTGCTCCATGGTCAAGATCTTTTCTTTGCCTTCTACCGCCTCCTGTAACTCGGCTTTAAATCCGAAAGCATACTGAGAGCTTATCTTTTGAGGAACGCCTTGTTTGGTTCAATGTCGGGTCAGTAGACGTAGATTGACGTTAAATTTCAGCGCCCAGGTCTTCGTCAGCCCGTCTCATGGTGTCGTACAGCATCTTGGGGAGGGGGGAAACAAAGTCGAGACAAGCCAGCAAGATCTCGCACCCAGTTGGAATGGAATCCACGCAGCGACATATGAATGTACTAGAGGTAGGCATTGTTCTGCCCGAGCTCTTTTTTTTGCTCCCGGAAACTGAAATACGCCAATACAAATCTCAAGTAGTGCCAGGACGAGCAACAAGCTGTCGTGGAACAATGTTGGGATTCTGACGGTGGTACAAGGTCCGAAAACGTAAGATGACATTCCACTACCGGGACAACGCTTTTGTACTTGGATGGACATGATGGACGTAGGCATCAATTGGCCGTGATACCTCTTCGAATAGTTCGAGTGCAACAGATGACCGCGATTATTTACACCATCCACACACCTGTACCAGATGCTCTACTTGGCCTTGCGGGGAATGTAGTGAGCAATAGTTTGATGGCCTGCTCGCTCCCCCTGGCGTGAGGTCATGAGGCCACCAGTGCTGGTGACGATGTCGAGAGAAGTGTGATGAACGAACTCGCAAGGAGCGCCAAGTTGCAGATTCCAGCATGCCGTGTCAACATGACTCTTGAGACCCATCTTGTTTTTTTAACTGGTGATAGTTCATGACTTCCTCGAGGAAAGAAAAAAAGCTTGACAATATGCTGAGTTTGATGACTTGAAAGTACCAGAACGTTGCCGTTCTTATCTGATGATTCCAGAAATATGTATCAGAAGGAACCAATGGCTGGTTTCTTGGGCCTACTCATCCTTCAAAAGCTTCCATTCTGCTAGATACATCAGTGAGCAGGTAGTAATCCACAAGATTCCAAGAGCTTACTGATCATATAAGTATGAACAACTGGGGAGATATTTGAATCTGATGAGGTAGTCAAGGTTAGGTCTTCTGAGGAGGCAACTTGCAGTAGACTTGGAAAGAAGCCCAAGTGCCAAGCTTTCGCAAGAACAGGCTGTTGTTGCCCAAACAATGCGCTCTCAAGCTGGAATATCCCATCTCAGTGTTTTATTTGTTGAATAGCCTCTTGCCAGTACGGCGTTTCCCTCCCAGGCCCTTTCATGATGTCATATGAACCCTTGCTTGTGTGCAACGGGCACTTGCATTTATCACCAACCACACACTACCTATAAGGGAGTACCCTCCGTTATCTCATCATTCAAGACTTACTGACAAAGTCGTGAGAAGTACACAAGCTCCCAAAAAGGTTAGGAATTAAATCCTCAGGCATTGTGAATCTTTGAAGTGCCAGACCAGGCAGGAGCGAAGCCCTGAGCTCCTTCCATGTTTGCCCAACTTTCAGGTATATAAACACCGTCTGACTGCCCTCCCAGCTCGAATTTTTCAATCCTCCAACTTCACTTCGCACCTCATACTCCTTCAACATCAAGCATCAATCGCACACATCCACACACAGTTAGGGAGGATTCTCAAACACAACCGACAACATGGCTCGCACTATTTACCCTCGTGTCGTGGTGGAGAAGGCCCCCAGCCACGACGGCAAGCCCTGCTACACAGCCTGGACCCTCAAGGAGTTCAACAAGGATGTTCAGACGCCACTTGAAGAGTACGCCCCGGGACGCCCCGTTCTGTCCGTGCAAATCTACGAGACGTCACCTTTGGCCGAGAATGAGGAGCACGTTCGTGCTGTTGCTCAAAACATGGAAGAGATCACTTGGTGGGATCGCGAGTCGACCAGCCGTTCGCATCCGACCCGCATCGAAGTGCATGGCCTCTCCCAGCCGGAAGGTATGTCTAAGGAGGAGCGTGTGCAGCGTTGCATTGAGCACCAACGCGCCGAGATTTCTGCTCGCATGGCCTCTGGGGCGAACGAGTTCTACATCCCGGTATTCTACCACTGCAGAGGGTGGGAGTACATGCTCCTGGTTGTCAACGAAGAGAAGCCGACCGCCCGAAAGGAAGTAAAAAAAGACTGCTTCCTAGCTGTCATGTTCAACCTCGACCCGGACGCGAAGCAGGAAGACCCAGATCATCCCAATCATTCAATCACGAGCTATGACACGACCGAAGAGATGCATTACCTTTGGGAAGAATTGCCTTCTCTCACATCCGGCTTCAGTGAGGATCACTCTGGGATTAGGTCAATACACGACGACCTAGAGAAGCGGTGGCAATGGACTCCGAGGGAGACAGACGAGGATTTGGAGGAGGACTGAGTCGATTGCCCGTGGTATTGATGAAGCGTTGGAAGCTTCAAAACATGTCAAATGTCTAGGTAACAGATCGTCAAGCTAAAATATCAGCACAACTCACCAGTATGGAGGAGAAATATATAATGTGAGCTTTGAGTGATCTTCAGTTGCAAAGTGTCGGTCAACGAGGATGGTGCAGTTTGGGAATTGCGACTTCTACCACCTAAGCAGCTTGTCTTCAAGGTAGAGTATGCGAAACATTGGAAATCTTTCAAGCTTGCAATTGATCAGATCAGGAGATTGTGGGTACCGAAGTAGGATGTCTAGAACTTTCAATTGTTCCTACTACTGACTGAACTGTCTGAAAGCTTTGAACTCTTTCAAGACACAAGGCCTATTTTATATGATGCATAGAAAAAGTGGTAATTGGGGCTGATCGTGAGCTGCATTTTTGGTGTTCTAGTACCGTCTTACTTTTCTTTGCTAAGCACTTCGTGTTCGACGACCTATTCCTTCAACAGGGAACAAGGTAAGACGAGAAAATTGACACTTGACGTCAATTTGGGGAAAGTTCAAAGCTGAGCTCTACGAGCTTGTGAGCTACTGAAAATGATGATAGAATACACTGAAAGAAGAGGAAATCTGACACCCTGGCAATCGTTCTACCTCATTTCCGTAGTAGTCATGGAATCATGGACTGATTGGAGCCCCAATGTCTGTAGCGTCACCTACTGCGTCAAGTGCCATAGCCGCATTACCGTAGGCCCCAGACCAAGATCTACTGCCTTTCAATCGAGGGAATTTCAGGCGATCTTTGGTGGCAAACCCGTTCGACCCGAATGCTGACTCCCACCACGCTTTCTCATCTTGTCTTGTCCCTGAGCCGTACTTCTTTTCGAAAGCCGCCTTGGCCCTCGTAGCCCAGTCTTCGGCAACGTCCTCGATGTTGGAAAGGTAGACATCAATCCAGTACGCATACAAGGATCGCAGAGATGGATGCCGTCCGTCGTCGCGCAGTGGCTCTTCGTCTCCATACTTCCCCCAAGGGTAGTCTTTGTCGAACTCGTGTAGCACAAGATCAACCCAGTTGGAGACGCGCATCCATTTGTCCCACACTGGCTCTTTCGCGGGCTTTGCTGAGTCTCTGTATCCAAGGTACTGGAAAACTGCAGCACACTGGAAGTAGGTCAGCCATCAACGCACGACAAAACTCATCTTGGAAGATACCCACAGTCCGGATCCATTGTCTGCTCTCGTTCGCTGTTGGCGGCATATTCTTCTTTCGGTCTTCAGGTTTGAGTGCACTCGGATTCGCCAACTTGAAAAAGGTTCCCTTGCGCTTGTTGGTGTCCTCTTCCACCAACGCAAAGTTCTTCGACGTTCTGTCGATGGTGAGCCTGTGATCCGCAGGCACCCGGTCTGATCTTGCGCTTCCGTAGGCTATAATGTTATCGATAGTCTCTCCTTGCGCCGGAGTGGCAAGAGGGATTTGATTGGGCGTCTTCTTCTTGTCTTCTGGAGTTCTGCCGGGTCTTGCCAGCCTGAAAACCCGGGGCGAGCCTTCGTTGAGCAGAACATCCGCGACCCATGACGGCTTCGGCTTTCGGGTCGTCCCAGCCTTGTCACCCAGATTTCCATCACCTAGCCAGGTGAAAAAGAGGCTTATTGTCTGTGCTTCAAAGACGTGATCATCTGTAGAGAACGTCAAACGAAAGCCTCTGGCAAACAAGTATGTGAGGGAAAAGAACTTACTGTCAAAAGCGTTGGAGCCAGCATCTTGAGCCGTTCCCAATCGTATTTCCCATCCGCATTTGGCATTGTCCTTGAGTTAATAGTATTTATCAATTCTGTCATCCTTCTCAGCTTCCTGGCTGTTCTTGTACGTTCCCCAATTGAAGCCGAACTGAACGCCGTTGATCCAGGCAGTCGTTTCCTTCCTTGCAGTTCTCTTCTGTATGTCGATGTCTCGGCCAGTGATGTTGCTTAATGGAAAAGGAATCGAGTCTCCTTCGTCGGTCTCTTTGATAATGCAGGCGCTTTGGGCGTCACGGAACGCAAGTCGTGCACCTCCCATTCCTCTAGAAAACGTTCTTTTGAGCATTGGCTTCTTGCATACTTCGCAGCTGACGGCGATTGCTGTCTCGGAAGCCGACGTCGACAACACGGTTGATGTCGGAGAAGCCCATCGAGTTCCATTAGTATACGAGGCAATTGACGTCTTCGAAAGAGTCGTGAGGGTCTCTGTTGGTTTCGTATTGAACCCAATGTCTTTGGAGTTCCTAACAGAAGTCGCGGTCGCATTGGCACTGGTGGTGACTAAAGTCGTGAAACTTGTGGTAACAGACTTGGTGTAAACCGTGATAACGGAAGTCGAGAGACTCGCTGAGTGTGTAGCGGTACTTGAGCTCGTTGTTCTCGTGGTGGACAGCTGAGACGTTTGACTCTGACCGGAGCTTGAGGTTCCCTGCCTCACTGAAGTAGACTGGGATTTCATCAACGAAGAGCTATCGGCTCTTTGCTTTGCAGACGAGACTTGCTGCCGGGTCTTCTCCGCTGATGGCTTTGGCGAGGGGGGATCGGCTGGTTTAGGCTTGGGCGGAGCTGGATCAGGCTTTTTCGACGATTTGAGCGCGTCCGAAATCACTTTGATGAGCTTGGAGAACAGGCTTCTCTTGCTTAAGTGCCCATGACGCGGGAGGTTCAGCTCAACTGGTGTCGAGTACTCTGAACAGGCGCATTCTACCATGGGCGGGTCGATGTCGTTCCCAGAACAGTCTCTAAGACGACCTTCGTCGCTGCCCGGGAAGCACTAGAGACTGTTAGTATTCTCTTCCATCAAATTCAATTAACCAAATGACAAAGCTTACGATGGATGGTTGTTCTTGTCGAGAACACCAGACCTCGCAGGAAGAGGACACGGAGCCATCTGCTGGATTCCCTAACAGATTTCGGAGAGAATCACTCTTTTGGAGAGTGTTAGAGCTGGAAATAGCTGCAAACAGACTGAAAGCTAGCAGCGTCCTCAAGAAAAAGACCATGATGGCGTCGAGATTCGGAGAAGTCTCAGTAACAAGAAAGCCTGTAGGACACCGATGACCGGACGAGAACAGGCAGAAGGCGCAAGTCCGTCGGTTTATGAAGTCTTTTCGCAATGCAAATATCTCAATCTCTCTCGGCTGTTGCTTCTCGACTTGATTCCCCCTACTGAGCGGTAATTGCACACCACAACCTGAACAATGCATGGCGTTCCATATGAGGAAAACGTCCTCGTCCGCACTCCTCTCCTGGTCACCATAACTGTGGCTTCCTGCACACAGCTCAATTTGAGTATGGACATCATCTATGAGCTGTCTTCGAGCATCCACCGTACCACGAATTATTTGTTCCAAGCTCAATCGATGTTACGTAGTCCGGGGTTTGCCAAGTAGGGATCGTAATGGTAACACCTCAGTCTGGGGGTGAATGCCTCGCTACAGTGGGAATCTTGAAGTCTTCTTCGACCCAACACAAAGAAATCACCGAGACTTCGGCGTAAATGACTGGAAGAGCCTACAGGATCTCGTGCAACGCGGATTTACTTCGGGCTACCATTCCACCAGGTTCCCTTGCAGATCGCCGAATGTGTTTTCCTACACGTCACGTCTGGCAGAGAGACGGTGATTTCACTGAAACCTCTACTCTTGGAATGAGGCCAGTAAGGCGTCATTCCATCTGCAGTAAAGTGTCAATTATCCTGTGGGACGAGTACGCTGCTCAAGACTCACTGGGACTCAAGTAATGAGCCTAGACAGTAGAGAGTGCATCATCCGTATTCCCGAGAGATGCATCGGTGGAATGTCACCTTCTTAGACACAGAGCTCGTTCTTACGTGCATTCAAGAAGGAAAACAACCCAGTAACCCGTTTCTAGTAGCCGAAGTTTGGCTTTGGCAACCGGAAGCGAAGACAATGGCATCGACGTCCATTCGTGGACTCCGAAGACTTGGCCCGGGCGTATTAGTAGGTGCGCACCGAAAGATGCTCGCCGACCATATAACCGGAGCTTCCAGTCTCTGTGTATATCAAATGTTATGGCAGAAGCTAATGAGTAAGAGCGGAAGAGCGGGAAGTGAGACTGATCGAAGCCACTTATTCCACACTTTTCTCAGACTTCAAGTCATCAGCACCAACAGATTGCTTGAAATCACCTATCTCAGAAAACCCCAGCAGTTACCATACGCTCTATTCACAAGTTCAGTATCAACAGATGTCATACTTCGAACCGACTCGACCTGGGATCTTGCAGTGAATTGCGAGCTGCTTCAAACGAAGGAAGCCGAGGAAGCCCACATGGCGCAATTGAGATCGAGGCCCCTATCACCCACGCCCGTCTGGCCTAGCTTCATCACGGATTTGAAGAGGTCAAGTGACGAAATAGCCTGGAACTGGGATCCAGCAGCTTCCCGATTGCACGATTGCAGGGGCACGATGCTAGGCTTCTCACGTACATAGCAGGCGTCTCCAAGTGGAACGCCTCGGACTCGAAGCGAGAATAGAGGCTTGACGTACCTTAATTTGATTAGAGTGCTGCCTGTGTGTCCACTTGAGCCCGCTCTAGGTAGACGTGAATCAGAGTCAGCAAAGGTTGAGGTTCGACCGCGACGAAGATCTGCTTCCGGAATTTGATGGAAAGCCGATCAAGACCTGGAGATCGAGCGGTGTTCCCACGTAGATGCTACTCGGTTCTCGATGACAGAGCACAGCACAACTTCAGCTCTCAGCAAAGGGCCTGAAGAAAATGTCGAAATGTCCATTTCCGCAGGGGTTCGACAGTTCGTCAAGCTTGCCGAAAGAGCTAGCGATCCATCGTGTGGTCCACGATGCGACTGAATATTTGGTGGCTAGCTGGGGGCACCAGCCAGCCGGTTTAGCGTCTGAGAACTGCAGGCGTCCAGAGTTGTTGATCCGATGCTAATATAAGGGCATGGGGCTCAGAGAAGTTTAAGGCCTCTACGTTTGCCTCGACCTCGCGGGAGATTGTCGACGAAGACTTTCTCGTGTCGATTTCTATCCGGTCCTTTCGTTCTTCGTACGCCAGCGGAGCGTCTTTCTTTCTGTTTTCCTGCAATCATGTTGCTTACATCAATTGTGCAAAGCGCCTCATTGGGGCTTGGAATTCTGTTTCCTCGACTTGTGGATGCCCAGTCCACGACCGAGTTTACGCGCTCTGATGCGCCACCGCCAGAGCTCTATCTTCGCCGCGGTGCAGCAAGAGGTGAGAAGACACCACACATCAAGCTCCGCCGTATCTAACGAAGCTTTGTACAGTCACCGTGCTCGGTGACTATCTTTATATCGACGGCGGCGAAGTGTCACAGCTCGACCTAGAGGGAAATCCCATCAAAGATAGAGATTCCAACGCTGGTAAGCCAACCTCGCCCTCGCCGTATCCAACCACTCGCTCACCCATGGAACCCCACAGTCAATTCAACTCTCTCAATTGACCTCTCGAAGTCATGGACCGCCTCCAACGTCTCGATCCGCGTCATCGAGAAAGCCGCCCCGAAGATGGACGGCCAAGTCATCTGGAAGCACGAGGGAATGGAGACCTTCTTCGTCTGGGGCGGGCACAAACCATACGGCGGCAAGGTCGACGCGCCCGAATCGTGGAAGTTCGAGGCCGACGGCCAGGGGCGGCGGCGAGTGGGTAACGGAGACGTCGGCGAACCCAGCGTTTTACAGCGAACTGAGGCGCACCGAGGAGGGCGCGTACGTGAGCACGCCAGACGCAGATTTCGTGTTTGGAGGGATTGCAACGGGCTGGACGAACGCGGATCCAGCTTCGCAGCCGGTACCGGGCGTGTTGTCGTACAACATGACGACCAAAACGTGGACCAACGAGACGACGCCGGGGTTTTCTGGTTTCTCAAAGCACGCAACGATGGTTGGAGGCGGCGCTGTTTACATCCCGACGTTTGGCGACAACGGTTTGATAGTCGTCATGGGAGGTTCGACCTGGACTCTCCAGCCCAGTCAGAGTATCCCGGACGGGTGGATGGACTTCGGCAATCTGACCTTCTACGACCCGATCAGCAAGGACTGGTACTGGCAGCAGACGACTGGCACGGCGCCGACGGCACGAAGAGGATTCTGCTACGTCGGAGCAGAGGGCAAGAATGGGACTTATGAGATGTGAGTTTTGGACACTTTGCGTGACAGTCATGCGTTGAAAGCGAGCTGAACAACGTATCAAGCTTTGTGTTTGGCGGCACAAACTCGGACACGGGATCCTCCTTTGACGACGTCTATGTGCTCAGTCTTCCGGGCTTTGTCTGGACGCAGGTACCGTACGAGTCCAAGATAACCCGGCGATCTCACAGCTGCGCGGTCGTCGGTCGCCGTCAGATGCTGTCCGTAGGTGGTACGGATGGCAAGGCAGGATGGTTGGGGCGGGATATGTGGCCGCAGGGGCTGGGTTTGTTTGACATGGCGGAGTGGTACTGGAAAGATACATACGATGCAGAAGCCAAGGATTACGAAACGTCGAAGACCATTCAAGAATGGTACGAAAAAGGGTAAGGAGTCCCCTTGCATTGCTAAGACGAGGTCTCGCTAATAATCTCCTAGAGGGGTTGACGAGATCAAGTGGTCTTCGGATCGAGTTCAGAAGCTCTTTGTGAACAGCACGGCGACTATGAACCCCACAGGAGTTTTAGATGGACCGACATCGACACCAACAGCGGGGATAAGCTCTGGCGAGCCTAGCAGAACTACGGTTTCTACCGCAGTCATCGTCGGCGTGGTTGTCGGTGTTGTCGTGGGCATACTCGCCGTCGTTGCTGCATTCTGGTATCTTCGAAAGCGCAGGCAGAGACAAGCGCACGCGTCTGCCATCCTCGTCAAAGACGATGAAGGGTCCCACAGCCTGAGAACTGGAGCAAGCAGCACCTATTACGAGGCAGTGTCTCCAGGAGAGTTGCAAGCAATCTCGCCCAAGCCTGACCTACATGGAGTTGCGACTCACCCGTTGCAGGAATGGATAAGTTCCACCAAGGCTGAAGTGTCAGGGACTGACGGGCATCATTTTACCTTGACTGAGCTGGATCCCCAGTCGCAGCAGCACGAAAGACTGCTTAGGAGATGATGCATCGAAGAGCATTAGACACATAATAACATCACAATTTCACTACTTCAGTTGTACGGGCTGTGCACCTACGTGTCTCATGTCAGATTGGGTGTTCCTCAAGCTTTCATTCACCGTATTGTACTCGGGGCAGCAAGTTGGCCGCCGATTTGCCCCGAGAGCCGAACGAAAAGACACGAAGGTTGCTCAATACACGCCAGAAAACCCCACACTAGAAACTGCAAATATTTGCATCTGTCTTCGGCTGTCAGCTCAAAAACTTGAAGCCACTATCTCAGTGGTCAGCCGCGTTGATTTGTCGGCTCGGAAGACGACAGGACGCTCGAGTTGACAAACTAGAGGCCCTGATTCATTGACTTACGAGCAGCATGCCCGAGAGTGGCAGATGCAAATTACTCGATGCTACCTCATCTCTCAGCTTTAGGTTACTCGAAGTACCCTCCCATTTCCAGCATGACCTAGCGGCATCATGCATTCTCGTCTCACGTCAGACCAGTCAACGCTGGTCGCTTCGAGACTGACCACTGGAATCTCAGGAGTGACGGCCAAATGTAGGATAAAGCCTATTCTCTCGGCTCTTGTAACCAATGGTAAGTGTCGCAAAAGTATTTCCTGGGCTTGTCTGCAGAGATGGCTTTGTCGTGAGAGGAAAGATCTACTGCACACGTTGCAACGTGCTTTGCCCTTGGGTTATTACTACGGCCCACGGTCAGAACTTCTTACAAAGCTAGGCAGCACTTCCTCAGATCCCTGACTCCGCTCGATTGCGTCCATCATCAGAGAACATCGCGACCAAGCGTTGCTGATGTACATCATGTCAGCAACATCATCAGCTACACGCCCCAGAGTATTCTTCATAACTAGCCACGACTATGGCCAATCCAACGTCGTGCTTGCAACCGCTCATGCCATACTGCGTCTCGCTCCAGAGGTCGAGATCCACATCGCATCCCAGGCAAGACTTGAGAAAGCAGTGGGAAGCCTCAACCAACCTCTGACGCCAAGCGAACCTCTTTTGGAACCTGTCCACTTCCACGAGCTTCTTGGACTCTCGCATTTCGAATCGGCAGTTAGGCCCGGGGAATCTGATAATCAGAGATACTTGCTGCCGCCTGGCCTCGTCAACACCTGCCGTGCGCTCTCCGGTCTTCCGGAACTCCTTTGCCCGTGGCGTCCCGATGGGTTCGTGGGCATCCACGATGATTTGAAACGCTTATACGACGAAATCAAGCCCGATATCACGGTTGTCGATGATCTCTTTGCACCTGGTATATCTTTTGCGAGAAACGCCAAACTAAACTGGATCGCCTTGGCCCCTAACGTCATCAAGGACTTTGCCATACCAATGCAGCCCTACCTAGCAGCCCTCTGGAAGTATCCTGCGTAGGTAACCCGTACCTCGACACACTTCAAGTACAGCCTACTGACACAAGCTGCTAGGATTGGCACTGGCTTCAAGTATCCCATTCCGTGGAACCTCATCCCCTGGAATGTGTTCTTCAACCTCATCTCGGCCTTCGCCATCCTTACAGACAAAACGCGGCCCCGCCTCGCTCAGCACCTCCGCAAGACGTACGGCCCGGACTTCACCCTCACCACAATGGCCGATCTCGGCTTGCTGACACCAGCCCCCGAGGGCATCAAGGTCCTCGTCGCCAACAGTCCCGACATCGACCTCCCTCTCTCGGTTCTCCCAGATCACATCATCCCCTGCGGTCCGATTATCCGAGCTGCGCCGCCGATATGCGTCGTCGACCCTGAGTTGGCGACGTGGCTAAAACGAGGTCCGACAATTTACATGAACCTCGGCACGCACATGGGGTTCGGTCTAGACGACGCCAAGGAGGTCGCGTACGCATTCCGCGCTCTCTTCAACCATGCCTCCAGCGCAGGGAGCGTGAGAGAGGACAATTTTCAGATTTTGTGGAAGTTGCCCCGTGAGTTGCCAGAAGGCCAGGACGCAAACGACTTTACGGGCGAATGGACGGATTTCACAGATATTCTCAGACAGGAGATCGAGGACGACAGAGCAAGAATCATGGATTGGTTTGCGGCGGAGCCCAAGTCGATTCTGGAATCAGGCGAGATAGTTTGCTCCATCAACCACGGTGGCGCCAACTCGTTTCACGAAGCTCTTTGGTAGGTCACCCAATGATGCCCTGTGCAGGTAGGTACCTTGACTGATGATCGCGGCAGTGCTGGTGTTCCGCAGATCGTCCTTCCTCGCTGGGCCGACTGTTATGACTTCGCCAGTCGCGCTGAACTGCTCGGCATTGGCAAGAGGGCGAACCATCGCAAACACCCCTGGCACCACAGCGAGCTAGGGGAGGCATTGATCGCAGTGATAATCGGGCCAGAAGCGAGAGCTATCCAGGAGCGTGCCAAATCTGTAGCAAAGAGGCACCCGGAGACGGAGGGTAGAGTCAACGCTGCAAAGGAAATTCTCGACAGGATTTGAAACCGTGGGCTCTTAAACTACCTCACAACGACATTCGCACGTGACTACAACTTCTCTGTTAGTTAAATGTTGTAGCAGGTAGCAGAATCTCATTTGCCTCATGTCGCGACTGTGAAAAGCATGGTGATTGCGAAAGAACCATGTTTCAGTAACGGAGTTGGATGGGTTCTGCGACCGTCAGAGATCCGTGCAAAAGGTTCAATCTGTCATGTCTTTCATGAACAAGGCGCAATCAATACTTTGAGATAAATATGCGGCGCGCTGCGCAACTGGACCCATTCCTGCCATGGTATCAGGTTCAATGGCCCTGCCCATCACCGGCAACTGTTTTCCAACAAGCTTGCGCTTTCTCAGCGATATTCAGGTCCTCGACCTGATAGACTCTCTGTTGAAATCATTGCTGATTGGTTGAGATGCAAACCGTAGGAGGGTGTAGAAAACAGCTGTTGTTGGTGGCTCATTCCTCAGAGCACGTGACTGAGCCAAAATCAGGTAGCCAGCGACTAATCAGAAAGAGCGGGGACAGCTCCGCTGTTTCTCATTGGATGATCGCTGTGGCCCCACGACAACCTCCCTTTCTGGCATCCGACTGTTCTCCAGCAACAGAGCGAATAGTGACGCGAGCCTTCTTAGCTATCGTCGCGGAGGTCGAAACATTTTGTATGAGACTGGAATGCCCGGGACTGAGTTTGTTCCCCGGGTGACGACCGGTCGCATCATCGCCGACAAGGCCGGTAGCAGACTGACGTCACGTTGAGCTCCGCAAAAGGTGCCAGCCATCCCATGCATCTCTGGTCTGCGTTAGCCAAGACCACGAATCACGTCGACTGTCGAGAGTAAGTGACGACCATGGAGCACCATCATCGGCCGCTCCTGCCGGCTTCTGGTCCGCCAGTCCCGACGGCGGATCGAGACGAAAGGCCGCCCAAGAGACCTCGCCGCCCAAGCCACCATGTCGCTTGCAATCGTTGTCGCACCAAGAAGCTCGGCGTAGGGTTTTTCCCTCCTATTATACGCTGACTCTTCATCATCTTCCACCCAGAGTCGTCAGCTGTCTCCAAGCCCGTTTGCTAACCCATGTCGTTGACAGTGCGACGGCCGCCGGCCAGCTTGCACGACATGCACTCGAATGGCAGTCGAGTGCGTATACAGAAGCACCCACAATGCCCAGGCTGCGGACAACATCGAGAAGGGCCGGTCGCTGGAGGCTCGTGAGCGTCATCTGGAAGATCAGACGCGACTAATGGAACTCCTTCGCTCGCTCCCTGGTCCAGAAGCCATCCACCTGCTGCAGCGCTTACGTTCGACCTCCGACATGTCGCGGTTGATGTCCTCCTTCGAGGGCGGCTTACACACCGAAACGAGACCGTCCGACCTCGAAACGGCTCGCGCCATCCTGCCAGCAACGCAGTCGTCCGTCGAGTTCGAACTCATGGCGCAGTGGGGCACCGCATACCCGAGACTTTACGAGACACCCATTCCCGAGCTCTTGAACATCTTGCCGACTACAAAGGCTCTCTCTTCTTCGGTATTGCCGAGCTTTCCCGATGGCAGCATGGTTCCCATGCGCACAGCTAAGCTGGAGAGCCATCCAGAACCGCCGAAGCAAAGCAATTCAGCAGAAGCTGGGTTTGGTGGGACCAAGCAAGCAATGCCAACAACAGGACCTCGTATGCCTCGTAAATACCGCGACAGTCGTTTGGAACGGTTACAGATTGGATACTGGACCAAGGTGCCCATTTCGAACGAGCTTGCTGCTACGCTGATATCCTTCTACCTCGAGACGGAGCATAACATTGTCGGCTTCTTTGATGCGGACCTCTTCGTCGATGATCTGGTGTCGTGCCAACCAAACTTTTGTTCGGCTTTCTTAGTCACGGCCGTCCTGTGCCTCGCAAGCGTGAGTTCTTCCGATGGGGATCTCGCAGGAGAAGTTGAAATAAGCTAAGCAAGATCAACATCCTGCGACGTACAGCAAAAGTATACAGCCATTAAACTTCAGACATCCGTGCTGAAGGCGGCTCTCTTCCAGGAGGCTGAGATGCTCTGGAACGGCGAGGCAGCCAACGACTCGATCCTCACGGTTGCGGCCATCGAAGTCTTCAGCAATGCTTGCGTTTACGAAGGCAAAGACGCCCTGGGCATGGAGCTCGCGATGACGGGACGCCGTATAGCGGAACGAATGGGTCTGTTTGGGAGTGCAGAAGACGCGACGGCCGCTGACCTCGCGCGAAAATCTCCTGAGTGGGCCAGAGCCGTTGCTCATATTGCCTGGGGCGCGTACGTTTGGCTGACGTATGTACTCACCAACGATCTTCCATCCGCGTGCAACCACGAGCTGACTAGAATATCACATGCAGGTTCCTTGTAGTCTTCTACCACCATCCCCCAATACGATACCCTCCGAGCCTGTCGATCCCTGGACAGTCGAGAGATGAAAGAAAGCAGCCGTTGACCTCTTCGCAAGGAGCCTCGTACACCCGCAGCAAGGTATTCGTCAAGTACTGCAAGTTGATGACCATCATCCAAGAGATCATGAGCGTTTATATCCCGGCAGGTACCATGACGGGCGATGGATCCGTCTCGGACTGCGTGCCTCTAGGCTTCGCGGAAGCCAAATATCGGAGACTCCTGGATTGGGCTGCGTCTCTCCCAGCTGACATGAAGCGCGTGGCGATGGCTTCATCCGACTTGGTCGTGTTCCAGTATGTCCTATGGTTGCAAATCTACCTTCAGCTTCACCCCGCAACTTCCGCTCACGCAAGAACCACAGCATCATGTTCCACTTTGTGGTTATCACCATCTTCCGTCCTTTTACTTCAACGCCCTCCACCGAGCGCCTCATGTCCTTCACATCGATCGACAGCCACCCAAAGAAAATCCATGCAGCGTCGGTTAAACAGCTGCGCGACCTCGTCGTCAACTATCGCACGCACCACTTGGCCGGATCAATCACCGGCTTCATCAACCCGGGACTCTTCACGCTCAGCCTGGCATTGCTGGAGGACCGCAGCGACCCGCTGTGGCGCTTCTACTTTGTGCTTTGCGTCCGCTGCTGGCGCGATCTGTATGCGTGCTACCCCGTTTTCCGCAACGTCGCGCAGGCTTTCCTGTCGATGGCGATGCAGAAGGACGCCTTCACTGCCAGCGAGGCCAAGGAGCTCATGGAGTACATTGACGACAACGGACGCCATCACGCGGGAGGGGCTGAGGCGTTCACGACGTTCATCTTCGATCCGTCGGCGGGAGCGGTTGGCAAGTTGCAGATCGACGCGATGGCGAGAAAGTTTGATGAGATGGTCTTGTTTGACGAGTTTACGACTGGTGCCATGGCGTAAGATCTGGATGAGGTCGAAACGTCAGCGATGCCAGGCCCCACCCTTCTATTTAGGAATGTCACGAGGAGATGTGTTCTGTCAAACGCATGGGCACCTTGAATCTTTCTCTACAAGCTCTTCGCGGAATCCAAACAGAGATCCTCGCCTCGTTTAAACTTGTGGTGTCAAGTCCTGAGCCCAGAAAGCTACTGCTGTTTGACAAGCGGCAAGTCATGCGGATGTCGTGGTCTTTCGACGGCAAGCGACGCAGTCCTCACGTGATACGCAGAGTGGCACCCTGATGTGCTCGAGGTGCCCAGTGCTTTGAGGTGCTCCCTAGGTTGCGTGATGGGCACCTATGTGGCTCGCTCAAGGTTTTCTCTTCTCCATTCTGGTTCGAAAGGGTCACCGCGCCTGCCTCATCAGGCGCCGCGATGCCTTTCAACCTGGAAGGTAAGCGAGGTGTTCGCCTCCAAAGGCCTCCACCGCTCTTTTCTACCTTTTCTACACCTAATACCTTACGCCTCCAGCACTCCAACATTTTCTTTTCCCCCAAATCTCAAGCGGCTCTTCCCCTCCAACAACTCGCAACCACGGCAAGGCAAGCGCCAAGGCCCTTTTCTTCTGACTTGTTGATTGAACACGGACATGCCGAATCGTCACTGCGAACTCTTTTCGAGACCAGCGATGATGGCTTGAATGCCTACCTTCCTTTAACGTCGTGGAGGACGAGAAATGTCACGCGCCGCTTCAATAACCACTCTTGCTCCGGAGCAGATAGGCATGCTTTCATTTCGCGTGGTGATGCTTGCCATGCAGCGACGGTAAGTTCTCCGGGTCTTTTTTTTTTTCTTCCCGTTGTTCTGCTATTTAGCTTCCTTGTCTCTTTCCTTAGGTAGGCAAGTAGGTATTCAGTGAGCGCGATTGTCGTTACATCTTGCGGCCATCGTGGCAAGACCCAGAACCACAGCCTTGTAGTCCTTGCCAACTGGACAGGGCGCCTCACGTTTCTTTTCGTGTTCTGCATTCTCACACTGCATTTTCTCGTTCGGCGAGTCCAAAACGCATCTTTCGGCATTCGAGAGACAATGACACGCCGCATTTGGGCTTTTCACACGCAGCTGGCCTCACAGGTGCGAACGCACATCGTGGGCTCGGAACTGGGTCAAGTCAGCAAGCGCAGACACTTCACAGGGACAGGCAATGATGAAAGTTCTACAGGGCAGAAGGTGATTCACGACAAGTGGTCACTGGGTGGCTGTTCATGGACTGAGCCTGGCTTGAGGGACATATCACACGGGGGTCCAGATCTGTTATCTTGGGGGTCACTGCAAATTGGGCATCATCTGGACACTGGGAAGCGGGAAGCGAAAAAATGTACCACCCTGTTAAGCCAGGGGGCTCGGTCACGCATCGTCATGAGGTGAAAGGCATGGGCGTCCACGAGGAACACCGCCAGCCACCGGTGCCACGGGGACGGGTTAGTAATTTGCGCCCCCATGAGCGAACGACTGGAAGTTGTTCTGGCCCTCTTTGGTATGGCATAATCATGGAGACGGACTATGCCGCAAAAATCTTTGTCGTGGAGGGCCATGAGACTGTGATGATCATCGACCGCACACAGGTCTACAGCTGAGTCTCGGGAAGGGATACATGACGGAGAGGGTACATGAAAGCATAGGAGGGGGAACGGCAAACCTGGAATGTCGCGATGGTGAAGAAGAGAAGAAGTGGACGGCAGAGGTAGCTATGGGAGAGGATATTTATACTTGTGCGCTCTGGGATTTAGGGAAGGAGGAACGACTTCTCCTGCCTTCCCGACGTTTGATGGAAAGAAGTTTCTTTCTGTTTCTTTCTGTGGCGCTCGTGAGGTAGGAGCAGGGTCAGGCGCGAAGGCAGGAGCAGTTGCAGGTAAGGTATCTGGAAGGAGCCGCTACTTCTACATGGAGTGATGGCAAGAGACATGACGCAGAAGGCAGCTTCCAACTGGCTGACAAAGTGAGCAAGTGCAACGAGAGGCAAGCCCCCTGATGGCCCGACCCTCGACAGAGATTGAAGTCAAGCTGCGTTGAGGGCTGGGAGAGCCTTTTAACGAGGTGGTTCACTTCGTTTAGGTAAATCTTCAAGTGTAATCCGTCGAAATCGACCCGATAAAAAGACCGCAACTCTTGCGTGACACGACCTGGAAAGTGATTCTTGATTCTTCAAGCTCGCCCTCTGCTGACGATTTACGACTTCACCACGAAACCCTCCTTGAGCCATGCGAATTCCTGTCTATCAAAGCTCCACTCATCAATACGTGACACGAACCCAACGATGGCAGTGCGGCTTACCATCTTCATCGTCAATTGTCTACAACTTGGAGCAGCAGCGGTGGATCCATGCCCATTGTGCGACATGGAGGGTGTGAACTTTCGGCCTTCCGGGTCGTCCTCCCAGCCTTGGGCCTTATTTTCTAAACCTTCTGGCAGTTCAAATCAACAGAAACCGCTGGAAAACATTTGGCAGCACCGTTGCGGTACTCGACCTCTGTATCTGAGGCTTGTAATTGACAGCACTCCCAATCACGTCATGCGGCTCTTGAATGTGGACACGCAAAAGTTGAAAGAAAGTTGAAAGAGTTCCTGGGTGCAGAAATACTGTGTCGTGATACGGGCTACGTTCCATATAACGGACTTCGCTCCGTACCCACTGCCATATGGGTGTTAATACCCTTCAGACCACGCATCCCATACGTCCCAATAGACAAGCCTTTTTGCTTCCTCACATACCCTCCGTACCGTGCCGCAAGGCCCCTTACGGGGTCTCCACGCTTCGCGACATACTGAAGTATGCAATCTTGTCCCACGTATGGGGTACCAAAGAAATCACATTTCAGGATATACAAAAGGGGGAATATGAAGGTGGCAACTGGAAGGTTGACGGGATGTGCAAGACAGCAGCAGAGCATGGGATCCAGTAGGTTTGGGTCGACACAAGGCTAGCAGCGCCGAGCTCATCGAGGCCATCAATTCCATGTTCAAATGGTACGAAAATGCCGCTATGTGTTTCGTCTTTCTACAAGACGTACCTACCGAAGAAGTTCCGCGGATGAAGTTCTGGGACTCAAGCTTTCGCAAGAGCCGTTGGTTCGAACGGGGCTGGACCTTGCAAGAGCTACTTGCGCCTCGACAGGTTCGTTTCTTTGATTCCTCATGGCGATGCATCGACACTCTCGACATGATCCGCAGAGGCACGCCAAGTACCGCCAAAGCTCACGCCTCGATCTACGGATTCAACTTTCGAAAACTAATTTCGAGCATCACATCAGTCGCAGAGGGCGCTTTGGAAGAGTATCTCCTACCGCGGGGGAACTTCCCAGGCGCTCAAAAGATGAGCTGGGCAGCCAAGCGGCAAACTACACGCATAGAAGACAGAGTATATTCGCTTCTTGGGCTCTTCGACGTCAACATGCCTATGCTGTACGGAGAAGGAGACGAGGCCTTCCTCAAACTGCAGGAGGAGATAGTGAAGGGGACAGACGACCAATCGGCTTTTGCCTGGAGCTACGGACAAGCACTTCCAGAAGAGGGTGGACTGTTCACAGCTTCTCCACTCAGCTTCCAGGGTGGTCAACGCGTCCAGAGTCGACCGAATCCCAGAGAGCAGCATAACCACCTCACCAACAAAGGCCTCAGTATTGAGACCAAGTTTACGGAACCTAGAACAGACTTTGGCGGACTATTGCTCGGTCTTTTGCAGTGCGTCGATAAAAAATACCATCAAGAACCCGTTGCGTATGTCTTGGCAATCCCACTGCTGCGGGAAAAGGAGGTCATTTTTCGCCCGCCAGGTGCTCTCTCAAGACTGCCGGTCCACTTCTTCACCACGCGTTCAGGCCGGATTTAAATCAATGGATCGAGATGTTGGGAAGACTTGTCAGTGTCTCCAGAGAAATGTCCCGCGGCATCCCCATGTCTACTCAGGGTTGCACGTGTGGATTGACGAGTGGTCTATTTGGTGCACGGAATTCTATCCCCCGGATTGGAGCTCAGTATGCCGTAGCTCCCGGGACGGCGTCATGTGGTGTAAACGCTCCGAGTTTACAAGCCCCATGGCCACTCGTTCTTTGTACGCTCGGTTTCGAATCGACGGTGATAAACCAGACTTCGCGTTGAGGATAACTATCAAGTCTTTCTTCAGAGGAGAGCACTGTGCGGAGTCAGAGATAGCAGCAGAGGTTCAGTCCGTCCATCTGGTTCGGTTGCAAAAGAATCATTCTTTATTGGAAGTATTCGTTTCGATTCCGGAAGAGCAATGGTTACGGGAATTGAGTCGGGGGGGATGCACTTCTTCAATCTACCCTTCGACCCATCGGTTCGCTCTCAGGCGCCATTCCTGCGACCTACACTGAGTGGCACTACTTTGACTCAAAGAAAGAAGTTTCTTGGGGTGAGACAATTCCGTAATTGGGGCAACGAACGGTCTGCTGAGTTCCGAGCTGTACTCGGACGTTGGCGCTGTGGAGACTCGGGCCGGCGCTGTGGGGCTTTCCGGCAGGGGAGACGGTCGCTATCCAATCTCCCGGGTACCAAGTGTACACTACTTACGTAGAAGCGCCGTTTTTATGCAGCAGCGGGTCTGTTCCTGGGATGAATTAAGATGCAGCAATTGTTGTCTACTGCAAGCAGCCTCTGGCGGACGAGGGAACGCCCTGGCTGGCCACCGAGGCCCGTGTATTGACCATCGCAGTGCTCCGCCCGTGACATGGTTGGATCAAGAGAAGAGGCACCTTTAACTGTTCCGACTCATCGATGTGCGATATGTTTATTTATTGCATGCAGGCTCTTCAACACCCGATTGGTGCTGAGCGAGCAGGAGGTCCTGAGCCCTTAAAAAGATGCGCTCGGATGATAGGCCGGCACGACGAACAGATGACATGACGAGACGAACTGCTCGCGCTTGAAAAACCTTGCCGCGAAGGCCGAGCGGACACGCTGTGTCTCTAGAGGCGTAAGATCTCACCGTGCCGCCCGAACTTCCGGACGATACCACGCCTAGGCAGAGACGCGGTTTGTCAACTCGTCTCTACTTCGGTCTATGCCGCCCACGATGATGCTGTGTCAGTTGGTGGTCGTGACGTCCAACAACGCCGAACTGAATTGCAACATTGAATTGAAGACATTGTGGCCATTACTCCAATTTCGGCCACCATCAATTCTCCTGGCATTCTCCTGGCGAAGATGGCTACAAAGCTCCTTTATTCCAACCCAGTCTGCACCCAAGGATCCTCCATGCGCATCGTGGAAAAAGCCCCGTCGGGGCGTAGATCCACCCGTCGGGCTCTCCCCACCACCAGTCCGATGGGCCAAAAAGGGGACGCCAGCCCGGACGCTTGCATCGTACCAGCTCCCCTTGCATTGGTGGCCGGATGAGATGGCGAGCAACGGAGTTTCTTCGCGCTCGCACGCAGCCAGTCGTACGGCGATCCTGCGTTCGGGCCTCCGTCGTCCAGGACCCGGGTGTTTTGCGGCAGTCCGGCGCCTCGAGCTAGCCAGCTTAGCCCGATGATCTCTGTCAACAAGGGTTGTTCGCTCGACGCGACGGTTGAGACCGGACTGGCTTCCTTCAGAGTATAAACACCAAAGTTCCCTTTTTCCAACTGTCCATCCATCCTGGGTTTCTCTGACTGGTATATCCCAGCTTATCACACATTCGACCTCTACGTAATATCCCACCTATCAGACATCATGGCGTCCCCTGCTGGCAACATCACCTTTGAGGGTACGTCCTCACAGCCGCAACTCACAACATGTCGCGAGCAATGCTGATCTCTTCCAGACTACCTCGGTCTCAACGCCGCTCTCTTCGAGTGGGCCGACTCCTACGACTCCAAGGACTGGGACCGTCTCCGCAAGTGCATCGCCCCCGAGCTCCGCGTAAGTCTCTTCCCCCAAACACACACAAACGGAAATCGTCGTCCACCGGGACTAACACGAACGCAAGATCGACTACCGCTCCTTCCTCGACAAGATCTGGGAGGCCATGCCCGCCGAGGAGTTCATCGCCATGATCTCGGACAAGTCCGTCCTCGGCAACCCGCTCCTCAAGACGCAGCACTTCATCGGCGGCTCCCGCTGGGAAAAGGTCTCGGACACGGAGGTCATCGGCCACCACCAGCTGCGCGTGCCGCACCAAAAGTACACCGACGCCTCGCGCACCGAGGTCGCCGTCAAGGGCCACGCCCACAGCTACAACATGCACTGGTACCGCAAGGTCAACGGCGTCTGGAAGTTCGCCGGCCTGAACCCCGAGATCCGGTGGTCCGAGTACGACTTTGACGCCGTCTTCGCCGACGGCCGCGACTCGTACGGCACCGAGGACCAGAAGACCGACGTCAAGGTCGTGGAGAAGGAGATCAAGTTCGCCGCTGCTCACTAAAGCGGCGTGCTCTGCACATAACACGTGTCGTGATTGGGTTCGGTATGGGTAATGGCGAATGGGGACATGCATTTATGGGATAGGGGGCTGGGTTGGTGTAATCAAATGTGCATACAGACCAGCTGATACGAATACTACAACTTACCCCGACACACGCATTCATGTGACGCCCAACACCTCGTCTAACTCATCGGGGCAACTCACTTCAATCCGATTCAGCCTCCCGGGCAGCCCTTGCCGCTTGTCGCGCAGCCCATCGTGCCTTTTCCGCCTCCTCACGGCGCGACGCCTCTTTTTCCTTGCGAGCATGAGCCCTGGCCAGCGCCTCCTCCCACTGCCGCTCAAAGCCGACATAGCCACGTTGACGCCGCCGCTCGCGGTACAGCTCTATTTCGAGACGCTCAGAGTCCGCCCATCGCAGGACACGAGAGACGGGACACGGCGGCGCTTCGCTGGTGCAATTTTCGCAGGGGACACCTTCAGCTGGAGCGGTGCCGGGGCAGAAGCATGGTACGACGACGGCGTGCGGGCAGCGGTAGGAGCCGTCCGGGCGGCGGTCGTCTACGCGGAAGAAGGGGTCATGTAGAGGGTCGATGGCGTTGTTGGGCTGCTGAGGGGTTAAACGTGCTTGAGGTTGATCTTCCTGGGTGAAATCCGCTCGCCAGGGCTGGTCTTCAGAAGACATCGCTTCCGGGGAATCTTCCTGCGAAGTGTCACTCTCTATGGGATCCGGCTCAGATCGTCTACCTTGGCGGAACTGGCGAGAAGAAGCCCTGCTGGGACGTCGAGGAGGCGTGTCGCGCACGATCTCGCCGTGTTCGAAAGAAGAGTCAGGATCGGTGGTCTGGACGTGTTTGAGCGGCGTATCAGTTACGACCTCCTGACCTTCTGCGGGAGAATCGCTTTCGCCTGGAGGGCGATGGTACTTGAGTGGAGTCTCGGGAATAGCAATTCCGTCGGAGCTGACGACTTCTTTCGCCTGCGCATCAGATGGTTGGGTACTGGGAATGGTTATTAGTGAATTGCTTCCAGGGCGGGGCAGGTTTTCGTGGTCTTGTTCCTGTGACTCCGCGGTTCTTGGTCGTTCCGAGGTGGGTTTCCCATCAGCATTTCTCTTCGAGGAACCCATCGTGGAAAGATGAGATGTTTGACGATCGATTCAAGTGCTTTTTTGAGTGAATTTTGTTCTAGTCACCGGTAATTCAGTATCTCTTAGTTGCGACAAAACTGATACTCGACTCGACTGGGGAGCGATATCACGACTGATATAGCCCCTTCGAAGAAATACGCTGAATCGGCGAGAACAACGGACAGATTCACGTCTCCAGAAGAAATATCATTGTGTGGAATCACGATTACGAAGAACAGCTGTACTGTAACATGACAGTAAGATATGACACAAAGTTGAAAGCACAATAGTACACCATGGATTCGCATGAACAGTCGCGCCAGGCGATTCTTTGTCGCAAAGCGTACAGATGGTCTAGATGATGGAAGCGAGCCGGCGCGACTGTTTGGATGTCTTGGGATACCTTGAAACGCAGTATTTAAAGATTATCGAAATTGCACGAAACAATCAAGTATGATCTCTCTTGTGACATGAGAGGCTGAGCGGACAACCGCTTTGAGAGACATGGAGCCTCGAACCGAGGGAAGTGGAGCAATACGTTGTTCGTGACGAAGAACGTCGTTCGCAACGTCCGCAGAGTGCAGCAGACCATGTCAGTTCATCAAAGACAAGATCAATTGCGAGCTGAGTACGACGGCAGCGTAGAGACGACGACGCTGACTTCGAGTAAGGATTCGGCATGCTGGACGCTGGCTGAGGTAAAGTCGGGTCCAGTCCTGGGAATGGAAGCTATCGCGGAGGGGAATAGTCCGAGCTCTGGAGCTTTGACCAGCGAGGGTCGGGGTGGATGACATAATGAGGGGCACCCAGCGCGGAAACTCCACGGTCTCCTGGCGCTGACGGGAGTTGGGAGAGCTCCGACGGAAATCGCGGACGGAGCTCGGTTTCTCAACCCACCCTTCTTGACTCGAACAAACCACCTTGTTCCGAGCTTTACTTCTTTTTGAGCTGCTACAGATCAACTACGCAGCTACGAGCGACGACCCGCGACGACCATTGCAGTTGTCGCCTCACGAGCAACCACCACTTCCCCCCTAAACCGTACGCAGAACATCGCCAGCCATGGACTACACGGACAAGCGCCTCCAAGAGGAAGCCGTCAAGCTGCAAACCCACAGGTCCGTCTGCCTACGGTCTGCAACTGCTCGTCCTGGCAATAGCTAACAACCTCCGAGCAGCGATGGCTTCCTCACCCCCCTGAACATCGTTCTCCTCTTCGTCATCGTCTACACAATCTACACCATGCTCCGACCGACACCCCCGCCGGCCCTCCCGAAGGAGCCGCCCGCGACCGTTTTCCGCGTATTCAACCCGCGCACCCTGCTGCCCTTCAACGGCGAGAACGACGGACTCATCTACTTTGCGGTCCGCGGCCGCGTGTTCGACGTCACCCCCGGACGCAACTTTTACGGCCCCGGGGGTCCGTACTCCAACTTTGCGGGACGCGACGCCTCGCGCGGGCTCGCGTGCGGCAGTTTCGACGAGGACATGCTCACCAAGGACCTGGACGGGCCGCTGGACACGCTGGAAGGCCTGGGGCCGGAAGAGATGGAGGCGCTGCAGGGGTGGGAGGAGAATTTCGAGAGCAAGTACCTCGTTGTTGGGCGTCTTGTGCCTGTCGGGCAGGAGGAAGACTAGAGGGATACACAGTCTGCAAAGACACGCTCCGATTGGAGAAATATAGCGGTGCGTGTGGCGTTCGATATACGTCAAGCGCGAGCTGTGGTCCGTCGCTCGTCTCTATGCTCTGACGTGACCATTCTTTGTCATGTCCCGGCTTGCCTGGGCTACTGATGCTGCACTGTGATCATTTCTTCGCATGTCAGCCGGTCTCGCGCCCAGCACAGACAATATCTGCACAGTTGCTAGGTCGCTTCACTGCGACAATGAACAAGACCAAAGAACGGGGACGCTTGGTGAGGCAGCCGTGGAAGCAGCCCGTGGATTCGGATTCGATGAGATTATAGCGCGAGTCGTTGAGTGAGATCAGATGGACTCGGGCCAATGACAGCAGTGGCTGGGGTGACGTTATGTAGGCAGCGGAATTCGGGTACTTAGAGGCGTGGGGCTTGACGGTTTATTTTGAGCCGTCGTCGCAGCAGCCTCTTTTCACGAATCGTGTGCGTCCCATGTGGTGATCCTTTGACATGCTGGTTTTGCGGGACGAACGGCACCCGGGTGCCATGAACCGGCTGAGCCACGGACAAGACAAAAATGATGACCTCGGGCGGCACCTCGCCTTTGGGATGGAGTTGATGAAGGAACTCATGGGCAGATATGCTGAGATGACGATGGTTGATTGTTGCGAGACTTGATGGAGTCCACATGGGTGGCATTTCGCAGACAACACTGCCTCCATTCCAATGTTGCGTTTCGAAAGATCTCACGCTCCATATACACCGGGAAAGCGGCTGGTGATGTTGACTCCCTGCGTCCTTTCGAGCTCGACACCGTATCGTGGAACAAATAGTTTGGAACACCATCACCAAGGGGCTGGAAGTGGC
The DNA here is from genome assembly GCA_004367935.1 of Colletotrichum sidae. Classification (NCBI taxonomy): domain Eukaryota; kingdom Fungi; phylum Ascomycota; class Sordariomycetes; order Glomerellales; family Glomerellaceae; genus Colletotrichum; species Colletotrichum sidae. The sequence goes on along the minus strand of QAPF01000149.1, from coordinate 58,895 downwards.
TGGTGCAGCCAATCGAGTCCGGACCACGATGCAGGCGGCAGAGATGGGCTGCACCTCACCACGGAACAGGGTGCAATGTCGAGTGGACCGATGACGGTACCTGAGCAGCAGGCAACCTCTGAAAGCGCAAAACAAAGGCTCGTAAGCCGCTAAAATTAGAGGCAACGTGTCGATATCGGGCTAAGCGGCAGATCCTGCGGTGCGCCAACACTTATGGATTTACCAGCGCACAGCATTCAACATGGCGCATTCTTTCTGCCTGGAAAGGTTGCAGATTGCAGCAGCCGGCCAGCGACAGCAGCTCGGCTCAGCCCCCTACGCGAAGCACAGCACCGTTTGTCGCTGGCTTCGGTCTCTGCGCGTGTCTCATTGGCTGCTTTCCTAGATGAAATGTTTCTAGGTGTCATCATTCGGGGAAAGCGCAAGGGGTAGGAAGATGGGAAGAGCAGAGCACTGTACCTGCCCCTTCTCTTGCACCTGCAACTGCAGATTCAGATGCTCAGCCTTCAGCCCTAGGAAGGAAAAAAAAAAAAAAAGCCAGCGGCCTGGATTGGGCAGTTACATTTCCTGGGTAAGGAAAGTAGATACATGTGGTAGTTACCTCTGGAGACGATGGGCAGCTGCGATGCATCCGACTGAGCGTAAATGGCAGCTCGTACCTAACCTGGGTAGGTATCTTTGCAAGAGAGACTTCCTCGAGGAGACAGGCAGGTAAATGGCACATACCTACCTACCTTAAGGTACCTGCTCAAGAAGTACGTACCCAAGAAGCGGGAAGGAAAGAAATCGGCTTCCTTTCCATGTCTTCGATAGCTAGTATCCAAAGAGACCTGCCTCCGCTGCATGAAGTATACCTTCCATTCTCCGAGAAATGCTTGGGTAAAGAGCCTGAGACGAGGGAAAGCACCCGTCTGCTGTCCCTCGGCCTCTCCCTCAGCCTCCGTGTGCCTCAGCCTCCTTCCCATCCCATCTCATCTCATCTCACCTCAACATCCATCCAACGTCGAGGACGACGCTAAACGAGAAACCGGCCATCCCCTTCTTTCTTAGCTCATCCGTCATCACTGTCGCACTTCTTTATTAAACAACGCCCCTCGCGCCTCTCTCCCTCTCCCCTCTGGTGAATTCTCTGCTGGCAATCCCTCCGCTTGCTGCTGTGATTCATCTCGCTGTTCGACCCATAGCATACACTACGCCATCAGCGCAGCTCTTACAAGGTGCTCGCACGAACTGATCGCAACATCTACGCGGGTTTACAACATAATCTGCTCCGAGTCACGAACCCAATAGACTTCCAATCGTCGCATGGCCCGATTTATTGACAGCCCTAACGAACAACTGTACTGCTCTTCCTCTGTCATCCACATCGATTGCATCAAGCCCACCGCCAAGCATGGCCCCCTCGCGCAGGAAGGCCTCGAGCCTGCTAAGCATTCTCTTGCTTGCCACACCTGCCCTCGCGAAATACCAAAACGATTTCAGCCTTTACCCCAGCGCAGCGCAGCCCTGCTTATACGCCGCGTCCGATAACAGCCAGTGCGATGGAGACACGGTACCGGAGATGAACAAATGTCTGTGCAGCGATAGCAGGGGAAAATTCGTCACCAATGCCGCGCAGTGCTTAGGGAAACAGGCAAAGGATACACTCAGAACCGTCTACCAGTCTCTGAGCACCGCTTGCTCCGACTCCAAGTCCCCCGTCGCCGTGACCGAGGACCAATTCATTCAACTGGGAGCCGTCGGCGCCACTGCCTCCCTTTCAATAACACCATCAGCGTCAGCAACGTCAAGAACGTCCACTCCGACCACTTTCATGACTACAACGACTGGAGGCGCCACCGTCATAGTCACCAGCACTCCTGGCCCGACTCAAACCTCTGACGCCGATGACTCGACTGGCTTGAGCACAACCGCCAAAATTGGCATTGGTGTGGGCAGTGGTGTCGGCGTCGTCGCCCTCGTGGGCCTTATTGCCTTCGTCTGGCGCCTGAAGCGCAGCCGTGACTCGCACGACGAGTCCCGCCCAATGCTCGGCGGTGGCATCGGTGCCACCGGCTACAATCCCCACAACTCCCCGCCTTCCAGTGTCGCGGCGTTTGGCGGTGCCTACCACCCCCACGAGTACAAGGCCGACAATAAGCCCGCCGGGTGGAGACCCGTCTCCGAAATCTCCCCGGGCCCGAGTCCCGGCGGTCAATCGTGGGCCACTACCTCACCACAACCGCCCTTCGCCCAGACACAACATTCTCAATACGCTCCGCCCCACCAGCAGCAACAGCAGCAGCACGCCTGGGGCCATCATCCTCAAGCTGCATACGTCCCTTCACCACAGCAGCAGCAGCCTGGCGTGTTTGAGCTCGCGTCCATGCCTGTTCAGGCGTCGCAGCCTCCTCCGGACGCTGTGGAGATGCCAGCGACCGAGGTGCAGCCTCAGCCGGCGCGATACCAATACCCCTCGCAGAGATGATTGGATGCTGTTGGGGATTTCCACAGTGGTAATACTCGGCGCGTAGAATTGTGATTTATGATACCTTGGGATGCATTTTCATGCGCTGGAAGCAGGCGTTGCGTGGCTATCCGCCTTCCCATCACTGGCGCAACTAAGGAAAAGTACTTTTGAATACAAATATTCTTCAACTTGGACATGCTTGAAATCTTGAATAACATAAGATGCGCATTGTTGCCCTCCTCCCACATGCCACCCAGACGTTGTCGTTTTGCCATCTTATGGGGCGTCTCAGAAGCATTACCACAGGAAATGTCTAGTCAAGCGGTTCTCTGGTGAGTCACTCAGCTTTCCCTTCATTTCTTTCTTATTTATGGCCGGTTGAATCTCTCTGGGGGCAGTGATAGTCAAGCCGACACTGTGGTCTGCTTGGTGCCACTCAGACTCGTTCCGGTCTCTACCTAGGGGATAAACATATGGAAGGGCTCTCCGACATCATGCCGCTGTCTTTCCATCTCACCTCTATCTGAGCCTCCACGAGCCCGCCGTTGGAAAATTGGAAACACTCTCGGGCTTCCACGCCGGTGAATTGTGATGTTTAACTGGGAGTGCCGGTGTAGCTAATGCCGGACGAGATCCCTCGGGAGGTTTTCCCTCGGCACAACCCTCTGCGGTTGTCGCCAACTTGTCACCATGCTCGGCCTCTTTAATGGCCTCTTGAACGGGAGAGTGGGTTTCTTTGTGAATAGATTCGGGCTCTGCCCAGGCTACACGCCGCTTGGGTCCTCCCTAATGATTGTCAGTTACCGTCTTGCAAATAGTTCCAGTATGACACTGAACATTTGAGGTAGTGGTCTTTTTGAGACATGAGCGTGGGCGTGGTTGATCCATATTGAAGTCCAATGTCGCTTTGAACGTATTGGTGTGGTTTAGACGGTTTTGAAGAGATGCCAAGTAGTCTTTGGGAGTCCTCGAGCATCACCGCCTCTTATAATATGGATGTTTGACGATGTGCCAATTGCAGAATTAAATGGGACAACGTGATTGTAGACACAGATGATTCACACGCCACCGATTCAGGTCTCCTATTACTTACGAATCCTTCTCAAGTGCGTCAGCTCAAGGTATGATCATGCTGCTTTGATAGCGTGAATGTCTGCCACTCGATGTTCACCAAGCCCTCCAGAACAGAGAAAACTTGCCTTTCTCCATTCAGTGAGGAGGACGCAGCAGTCGGCATCCTGGGCCAGATCAAAATTCTCAGTGGGTTTGAGAGGCAGTGACTGGTTTCCTTGCGCATCGATCACTCCCAATCCCGATGGTGCCATAAAATTCTCGCCCTCGATGTCCCTCGTGCAGCGCATTGTGTCTTGACCTGGCAAAGGCACGTGCGTGTCCATGCTGTTGCCGCCGCCAACAACAGTTCTTGTCAGTTCGGCCACCGATGATGCACTGGCAGACGTGTTAAGACTCTCAAACTCGTCACACGTTGAGCTTTTGTAAAAATTCTGGGAAAAGAGATGGGGATGTGTCTGATTGGTGTGGTGGTCACCGCCACCGCAATGGAAAAGAGGCAGCTTTGGCTCTGAGAAGCATCATCTTGGAGCTGGATTATTTTCCCCAAGTTATCATGAACAAACAGCAAATTTTGCGCTATTTCGATGCGCTCGCGGTGTTCGCATCATGCTGCAATCCTCACTGACAAAGAAGAACGACATCCATACAAGCTTGACGGTTTTTACTTCAAAGAACACCCAATGACACCTGTTACCAAGTACACTCTCACCTAGTCCCTTGGCAGTGTGTTTTCACCCAAGCTTCCGACGAATGGTTGCCTTGGCAGACAGTTTAGCGGGTCTTATCGGCCGTTGAACGAGGCCATGTACATTTCACTTGACGTACTGGCCAGAATCCTTCCATTTCTCTGACCTCAACGGCTTGGGTTATCACGTAACGCAACGGAATCCCCCTGTTTGACCCTGACGATTCGTGTAAACGGAAACTTTTGTTGGCCATCAACGTAGCACATAGAGTCAACAAATGCGAGGCATCAACGGTTAAAGCATGCGAAGGAGTCTGCGGGAAGGGGCAGTGAATGACCCTGCTAGCCAAGTCTGTGATGAACTCACGTATTGGACAACTCAAATCCCATGTACGGTGCTCCCTGTGGCTCACTGTACGACGCCTCAGCCTGAACTTGAAGCAAGAATCTCTTTCTGGGCATCGGAAGCCACATGTAAGCTTACTTTGTACCATGGCGTTGCTGTGCCACTTTGCTATCGGTCCGTGTGGATGAAACGCTCTGCCGTGGACCGTTGTCACTTCCCGCGCTCAGCTCGGCGTTGGCGAGGGGAACTATCGATGGTGTGCCGCCGGGCCACGACATCACGAATACAAATGCCACGAACTGCTTATTTCTGAGCTGTGTAGCAGGCTACGGGCTTGGTTGTTCGCGTCTCCAAGCCGTACTCGACGACGGACTGGGCTACCAATACGTACGCGAAAAAGGTGGTTGAAAACTCCTGCGTTACTTCGCGCCAAGCTGGTTGAAGCTGGACATGTGCCCATTTCAATACTACCTCGTTCAGACATTATCCTCCAAACTGCAGTAGCCACTGATCTCAAGCTGAATTGTAAGCGACGCCAGTTCACGGGTCGGAGGCCGGCTTTGACGCCGAGGTATGGACACAATTATCGATATCGGAGTAACGACGCCACCCGGAACGGAAAATGGGATTCGAACACGTCGGCTGGTTGGCAAGCATAGATATGACGATGCCTCCTGCGTGGATCAGCGCGACGTCTATCACGTTCTGTCATTTTGTCTCACGGTACCCCATATCTTGTCCGCCGGTTATCGAGCCGTTTTAAAATGCGAGCGAGCGCGAACGTTGTTCTTCTCACAGCATTTGCCTTGGTCAACGTCACGAGGGGCTACTGATCAGACTTTTCAAAATGCGTCAGGCCACTTCACCAAGCCAACGGTTGTCATGAGAAAGTCGATTGCTGCTTCTCCTCAATAGGCGCCCGCGTTCGCCAGCACCCGTCTTGGCATGAGCCGGTCCACAACGTCCCTTACTGTGATGCCAGTGTAGGATTGACCCTTTGTAACGAGGTTGGTATCACCGTCGAATAATGTGTATGATGTACAGTGCTCGTAAAGGGACAAAGATTGAGAGCAGCTGATGTCAGAAAAGACGCGGGTTGCTGCACTAGCAACGGACATACGGGCTGTTCATGCCCTGAGTAGAAATAGGTTATATGTTTGCGAAGCGTGTTCGAGAGGGCCGGTGTCTGATCACGGTAAGGTTTCCCTGGTCAATCACATCGAGTAGCTAAATAGTATGGAGGGAAGGAGAAGCAATGAGCAAGATTTGCATTGTTTGCTGGCTTGTTTGCAAATCGAGACACCACCTTCGATCCCTTTGTCTGGCTCCGCCTTCAATGTGCCCGAGGCTCCGAGACTGATGTTTGTTGTTCGCTCCTTCCGAATCAGAACCTCCTCCAATTCTCCAGCTAGCCAGATGTGGGTGCCGTATTGCATAGCTAGATCGACCAGAACGTCTAAACAGCTTCATCAGAGCCAGCAACCATGGTGGTCTTGTCTTCCTTGGCAGCGGCGAGGGCGTCACAGCTGCACCAGCAGCCGCCCTGGGGGTCCTCGCAGGAAAGCTCCCTTGTCTTGTATTTCATGCTGCCGTCGTCGTTGCAAGAGTAGGAGTAGGGCTGCCAGTGACACCAGGTTCGAGAGAGTGGGCATGTGAGTCAGCAGTCGCGCTTGCCAAGGGCATTTTCGGCGTCGCGCTGGGTGATCTTGGCCTTATCGAGAGAGGCACCCAAGGTAGCAGTGGGCACGAGGCTAGCGAGGAGGAGAGCTGGAGAGGAGGTGATTAGCTTTGAAGTAAACAAGACGCCCGTTTCTACTCACTGAGAGTCTTCATCTTGACGGGGCAATCAGCACGTGTTACTTAGTAGCTGGGCGTGTCGCGTATGGTAAGTTGGTTGTGATTCTGGGCAAAGTTGGATGTGAGACTGGTGTTGGGAATCAGATCTGGTTATCGACAGTTGCAGTTTTCAGCAGGTTGAAAACGAAGGTCAGTAGCGGGAGGAAGTAGTAAAGGCCAAAGGGGATGTAGATATAATAAATAATAATCAAGCACTCTCACAAATGTCTGGTTGCTGAGACCAGGTGTTTGCTGCTGATGTCAAGGTTGTGCTTCATGCAAGAAGGTATGGTGAGGAAGCTTCCTTTCTTCTTTGGTCGTGATGCGGTCGGATACCGAGATCCTGGTTTACGCCTTGGGCAGGATGGGGATGATCATGATACTTTCTGCGTTAGCATACTGGCATGCTTGTTTATCTCCCCTTGCATGTCAGTAACCAGCAGCAATAGCATGAGCCAAGTTCTATACCCCTGTTACCTTGGGAAACGAGAAATCATGGCTTCTAAGTCATTATGATTGCAAAGTACTCGATGCTACACAAACTAACTTGGTGACCAGGGTTAAAGGCTTGTCCTACACAAGCCTAGACACTAACTTTGAGTCACATGGCCTACATCAGTATTCTTAGCTCTGATATCTCTACACAAGCAGCTGCAGTGTAACTCCAAGCAGCATCTGGAGAATGAGGATGATGTTATTCATTGAATGCATGGCAGGTCACCTGTGGTTGTCACTGATAACTCAGGCTTGTCCTTGCACCATGGTATCACTCAGCATCAGCTACCGTGTATATGACTTCCACTTACTGCAACTAATATTAATATTGACAACCTCGAAAGGTCAACCGCATTATCAAAAGTCTTTTGCCCTAGATATACAACTCAGATATATGTGTTCCATAAATTGGTACTAGCAACCGATCCTATAGATGCATGAAATGTTTCTCAGACAAGCAATAATTATTCGATATGATAAGATTTGATGCTGTAACATCTAAAGCAGAGATCAGATTGTATAACACAGCAAGGTCTGCTTACTTCACAATTTTCGCCTAACATGCATTACCAACTCATCATCCTTGCAGACATCCGATGGTGACCACTCAGAGATTCAACAAGGTTGTGAGCTTCAAAATAGGGCCAAGCAGTACCGCTGTCCAATTGCTAGCAATATTCGATATCGTACTGCGGCTATTAAGAGTATGGAGGCGTGGGTTCATGTGATGGTTACGTGTACTGAAGGTTGGGCAATCGGTGCGATCCGTCGACGCAAGCAGCGATGACCCTGCATACAACGTACCTAGGGTCAACCCTGCCATACATAGACGACTTGAATGGAGCGGTCACGGTCGGTCGGAGAACCCTCCTCGCCAGGAGGATGACTTGGACGCAGAACTCATAGAGTCCCTCCCTCTCCCGTCCCCCCCTATCATAATTGCTACTGAAAGAATCTCGACGCTCATTGGGAAAGCTTCGAACTCTCTATATTGTGTGTGCCCCTCAAGGCACTCTTACGCCTCGACAGCTCCTATACATAGTAAGCATATCGGTGTGCAATTCCACGCAGCCGTGGTGGAGCAACAGACGTGGCGGATCAGAAGTAATTACCGCTCCGCATTGACGAGCTGATCGGCCCGCAGATTACTGGAGCGGTTGGTATCCAAGATGTAGACGCCCAAAGAACGAAGCTATCCTTCTGGAGTGCATAGTGCCTCGGCGCTGGCGGATAGGGATGATAGCGAGGAGGCTTAAAAACCGAGGAATGTCGGAATCATGACTACAGTGACGCAGAGAGATGGACGCGTTGAACTGTCTAGCAATCTTTGTAGGCATTCATTTCCGGCATGTCAAGTCACTCGGACAGTCCTGGATCCGCCAAGATCAATAATCACACACTTGGCCACTATACTACTTAGACCAGGGCGTGACAAGTGTCACACTTGGGGGGCTGGGCACACATCTATCCGTGAAGTTCGATTCTCCGAAGGACAAAGCGCATCAGATGTAGGAGTTTCTGTCAATCTTCTGGCGTGGCCACCATTCGAGGCTGAAATGATGATAAACGTGAAAATTGCCTATGTATAATAGCTTGATGGAAGAAATCAAGAGATGCTTTCAGGTCTTCCAACGTAGCCCAGTAGACTTTGCAGCAAGCCGATAGCTCCTGATTCGGCTGGTGCACGAGAGCCAACAGGTAAGTTGAACTCTTGAGCAAGCTGGGGCTGACTGCGACATCAAATACATCATCGATTGAGTCCAACTAGGAACTTGAACCGACACCTAATTGCGGGCATCTAGCCGCGTACAAAGCAGGAAGGTTAAGCAGCACAAAGTAAGTCAGTGCCCATATGGCTTGGGTAACAGGACTGGGGCAATAGGGGCTGGCTAGTATCGTGCAGCAGGTCTCGAATAGATTGTAGCGCGCTTGGAATATCCGCATTGCTAGGGCTTACGACGCACGAAGAACCCATTCGGTGTCTTTACAATAAGCAAACCTGCAATCAGTCAAGTGCCATACCGTCTTTGGGAACCCGCTCGCGACGGAGCGTTCCGTTGTTGACAGCTCTGAAGTCCGTAATGAAAGGGGCATCGTCACGCATACGCTAGTCCTCTCAAGGCACATGGGAACTCGATCGTGGACCGTTATTGCGTCCGGATACCCGCTGCCCAGAGTCTTGGCTTTCGTATGAGGAATAGCTCATAAAACAGCCGCCAGATCTGGTCTTTCGTCCGCGCCGTGGAGACTCCGGACCCGACAGGATTGCAAAGGAGTCTCAAGGTCGAAGAGTGTATTAAAAGAATGACGGCTGTCAGGAGATCTCCCCAGACCGTTTTCTCCGATACGCTCTACCTTATTCCCTTGTCTCTTTACAACTTCCAGCTTCACTTGCAACTCGGGTTCGCGCCGGCGTGATCGAGTCATTCTTTACAATCGACTTCACGCATCCACTCTCTTGAACAAAAACCCATATTCGTTCCCACACGTCCTCTACCGCTACCATGCGTTTCTCGGCCTCCCTTATCCTGGCTGCGGCGGCGGCGACTACGGCGTCGGCACAGACTGTCGTCGGCACGGCATACGGCTTCGCTACCGGCGTCACCGGTGGTGGTTCCGCTGCCGCTGCTACCCCGTCCTCGGCCGACGAGCTCGCCGAGTGGCTCTCGGACGACACTCCTCGCACCATCGTCATCGACAAGGAGTACGACTTCACCGGCAAGACCGCCAGCGGCGCGGGCTGCGACCGCATCAGCTGCAAGTCCACCGGCGGCGGCCAGCTGTACCTGGGAGAGCTCTCTTGCGGCAGCAGCGACAACACCGTGGCCACCGTCAGCTACGACGTCGCCGGCACCGAGTCCCTCGTCGTCGGCAGCAACAAGTCCATCATCGGCCTCAACGGCAAGGGCGTCCTGAACGGGAAGGGTCTCAAGATCAAGGCCGACGCCAAGAACGTCATCGTCCAGGGTCTCGAGATCACCAACCTCAACCCGGGCGTCGTCTGGGGTGGCGACGCCCTCGACCTGCAGGGCGGCAACGACGGCATCTGGATCGACCACTGCAAGTTCTCCCTCGTCGGCCGCCAGTTCATTGTCAGCCACTACGACGGCTCCCGCGCCACCATCTCCAACTGCGAGTTCGACGGCGTCACCACCACGTCCGCCTCGTGCAACGGCAACCACTACTGGACCATGATGCTCAACGGCGACGGCGACCAGATCACCCTCGACCGCAACCACTTCCACGACGTCTCGGGCCGCGCCCCCAAGCTCGGTGACAAGGGCACCTTCCAGGCCACCAACAACTTCTTCAGCAACATGAAGGGCCACGCTTTCGAGCTCTACGCCAACACCGTCGCCCTCATCGAGGGCAACGCCTTCGAGTCTGTCGACATCCCTTACGACGGCGAGGTCTACTCCAACACCTTCAACGTCCCCGATGCCTCTTCCGCCAGCGCCTGCACCTCCCAGCTCGGCCGTGCCTGCGAGGTCAACAGCGTCGACGCCAAGTCCGGCAAGTGGACCGCCTTGAAGCAGACCACCGCCCTCTCGACCTTTGCCAAGCTCAAGGACTACCTCGTCGAGCCCGTTGCCGCCTCCGAGGTCGCCAAGCTTGTCTCTGCCAATGCCGGTACCGCCAACGTCGGTACGTCTTCCGCCGCCACTCCCACCACCCCCACCGAGGAGACTCCCACCGAGGAGACGGCGACGAAGGAGGCCACCACCACCGCCGCCGCCGCCGCCGCCGCGCCTGTTGCCAGTGAGGAGGCCACCGTCGAGGAGCCTGCTGCCGAGGAGGAGCCTGCTACCGAGGAGCCCGCGGCCGAGGATTCTTCCTCCGGCGCGGCTGCCCAGCTCTGGGGCCAGTGCGGAGGAAGCGGCTGGACCGGTCCTACCGCCTGCGCCTCCGGCAGCTCTTGTGTCGAGCAGAACCCCTGGTACTCTCAGTGCCTGAGCTCCGCCGCCAGACGCAGCATGAAGGGCCTTCGCCGCGTCTAAGATGTGATGAAGCATGTTTTCAACCAGTAGATATTCCAGGTTCTGAAAGCGAGGCCAGTTCGTCGGGTGCCTTTCGAATCCGTAATTGAAAGAATAGCAGCAGAGAAGGCGGAGAAACACGTGTTGACCTCACCCAACTATAAAAATGCAAAGAGAATTTGCGATAATCTAATACATGCACTATTAATTACTGTGTGGTGTTATCCCACACTAGCTCTTAACTACTGTCAGTTTTTCATATCAGTTGAACAGCAGAGTAAATCATCCAAGGCCGCAGACTTCCTGGAGGTGTTGACCGGGCTTTTTGATAACCAGTGTGGGCGTTCTGTGAGCACATATCGACATCCGTAAGTGCTACTCACATTTTCAATATGCCGCTGTTTGCACCTGGTCAGTCTGCATTTTAAGACGTTCATTTGCCCTTGGGCAATTACTCTCGGGATAACCAGCCAAGTTCAACCATCTGAGATATGCACAAACGCTAGACAAATCAAAAAGTGACCATGGTCGAGGAACCTGATTTGCTTCGCAAGCTCATAGTTATGACAAATCATATTGACCGGCCTATCCTTCGCAGCCAGATATCTACAGTGGTTGAGAGTACGTACACTCGTAACAACGAAGTACAAGAAGTAGAATCAATAAATCATGTCCAGGAAGGCTTCCCCAGATCACGAAAAGCTCCGCAGTCCTCCTGCTCCGGCAGCCCGTCAAGAACCACCCGGGCACTTTCAGCGCTTAGAAGCTGAGGGTCTGGCCAGCAGTACCGACAACCTTGCTCTTGACGTTGGCCTTGCCGTACAGAGTGTACTTGTAGGGGATCTTGCCGGAGCCGAAGTCGCCCTTGGGGGCGGTGTTCTCGCCGCCGCCGAAGGAAAGGTCGGAAACGGTGGCGGAACCGGTCGTCTTGGAGTCGGCGGACAGGATGACCTTCTTGCTGGAGTTCTCCCAGACGGAGGACTCGACGCGGACCTGGGCGCCCATTCTGGTGTTGACGCCGGTCGAACCAACCTGTTGGAATCTCTTGTTAGCTTGCTGATCAAGGACCTGGGGATCAATCATGTTGGGTTGCGTGCGCATTTACCTTGTTATAGAAGTTGTTGTAGATGTGGGCCGTGCCGAATCGGACAGAAGGGTTGCGCGAGTTGACGTTGTTCCAGTAGTTGTTGGCGTAGGTCACGCGGAGCTTGCCCTTGTCGGCGATCTGGCTGTCGCTGTGGCCGACGAGCGACGTCTTGAAGTGGTCGTGGAGGTACGTGTTGGACACGGTGACCAAGTCGGCGCCCTTTGTGATGTCGATGAGGCCGTCGTAGTAGTCCTTGCCGGAACCGAGGTCGGAGGACACGTCGCAGTGGTCGACCCAGACGTTGGTGGACTCCTGGATGCCGATGGCGTCGCCGTCGGACTCTTTGACCTTGGAGATGTCGAGGTTGCGGACGATGACGTTCCTGACCTTGTTGATGTAGAGGCCGGCGCCGACAATCTTGGAGCCCCTTTGGCCGACAATGGTCTTGTCGGACTGCACGCGGACCTTGGCGCTGCCGGAGATGGTGCCCCTGACGACGATGTTGAGCTTGCCGCTCGACTCGGCCGCCTTGGTGAACTGGGCCAGGGTCGACACGGTGGTGGTGGAGCCGCCCTTGCCGCCGGTGGTGCCGCCGTTGGTGCTGGCGTAGCCGATGTTGCAGGACTCGGTGATGGCGGCGCGCTTGGCGATGGTGCCGGCGGACTGCTCGTCGGCGGTGGGCGTGGGGGCGGCCGAGACGAAGCCGGCGAGGGCGAGGTTGAGGACGTTGGAGAACTTCATGTTGATGATGGAGAATTGTGACTCAAAATAGGTGGAAGGTAACAGAAGTATGTTGCAGAAGCCAGTTCTTGTACAAGGAAGCAAAAATGAATGTGATGATGGTAAAAGAGTGACAGTGGTAGAGAAGGATACCAGACTGGAAACATGGACAGCTCGATAGGAGCTTCTCGCGTCTCTTATATCGACCAAGAGGTCAACATGGCTAGGTATTTGATGGTGACCTTCTCCTTTCCCATTCCCACAAGTGTGACCTCCTGGCCAAGCTGGATAAGTCGGCAACGCGGTGTTGGCATCACTCGCTCGTCTGCCTACGGCCTGCCAACGATGCGTCAAGAACACGACGGTGAGGCCCACACGTCTACCAGATGGCTGGCTCACGCAGGCAAATTGTCTGTAGAAGCGTCGGCAGCTGCTTGGTGCGTTGCTTGTGCTTCCTTTCTGATCCATCTCGAGTCTCTTTTTTCGGACTTTGGAGCATCAAGCCAAGTCCATCTTTCGACTACTGTCTTTTCAATCACTGAATTGAGAGGCTGATGAACAAGCATACCACTAAAGGGAACAAACAATTCGCAGCTGGATTCCAGTGATCAGTAGCGGACGACCGAAGCTTTGGGGTCGCGCGTGTCGTTGAAGCACAAATTGCCCAAGACATCCAAGAGTCTTGGAAGGCTTGGGAGGTGGAAGTGGGCCAGCCCGGAACCGAATCGAGGCAAAAACGCGCGCAAGCCCGACAGGGCTGATGTCTCCCGAGACCCGTCTCCCCGAGCGAGAGGTCGACGTCGCAGAGCCCCAACATCACGCAAGCTAGACCTTCCGCAACTACCTACCATCCTGAAATTTGCCGTGCATGAGCGGTCACCGGCTGGACTGACGACCAAGAAGCACTAAACTTTGACCGGCTAGCAGTATTGACGCCGAGCGTTACAGATGGAGCTTGTCTCGAGAAAGAGTAACTGGGCCCTCATTGATCAGAAGACGCACGGCAGAGCAGCTGCGTTATGCTCGTCCTAATCAAACATCAAGCCGAAAATAAGTCTTCTAAATCCTTCAACGATGAGTTTTCCCGGTTTCTGGGTTTCATGCCGCACCGCCGAGACGAGAGATCTACCATAGGCCAGTCGCTGTAAATGAGATGAATCGCCTTCATGCTCTGGAGCTTACGTCTAGAAAGTCGGAAGAACGGTGGAAACAAAACACGTAGAGCGAGCAACGGGACTAGTCCGCGTGGCAATACCTTCTCCCGTGGCAGCTTGGGATCTCTTCCCAGCGCAGGTCCAGTCTTGAAACGGGGCTGGGTTCTTTTCGGACTCCAGATGAACCCACCGGAATCCTAGGAAGCCAAGTCATTCCAGATTACCCTCAATGCCAAGAAGGATCTTCGGCATCGTCGTCTTGGATGGCCATCACGGGGCGGGGCGGGACGGAGCGGACCGAGTCGCCGAAGCCTACCAGCTCCTCTGACTCTTCACAACAACACCAAGGAGGTGAAGCTAAACAAGAGTTCAAGTTAAAGCATATGCTGAATCTAGCGGAGATTACCTTCTAACCCGTCTCAATCTTATTAGGTTTTCTCGGCAATGCGAAGAGTGATGCTGCTGTCGGTATCGGTATACATGTGGCTCATTCCGATTCGAGCTGATCAAGGATTCCGCCCAGACACTGGAACTTGAGTGTTGTAGAGAGAATTATCGAGTAACTTTTCTCTCTAAGCTCGCACCTCATTGCCGTTGTTTCTTTACTCGTCACGTCAAACGTAAGCTTCCGAGAACTCTCCCAACTCCGCAGAACCAAGCCGAATGTTGACTAATACGAGGCTCTGACTAAGCGTCAACGGCGACGATGCCAGTGACGCGAGGAACGTCTAACCGATAACAGACGTTATCACTCAAAAGGATCAAAGGAGGGGTCGATAGTGCCAGATCTCTCTGAACGCGCATATAAAGCAGACTATCGACGGCAACGCATGCCAAGAGACCGGAAGTAATTGAGTACAGCCGTAGTTGGGAATTGAAGTAACCATGGATCTCCTCATCTGCGGCACGTGCGGCGTCCAGTATGACAGCCACGCCGTTAAATCATGCAAGATCTGCGACGATCCTCGCCAATACGTGGCGCCAGATGGGTAAGCCTCAACGACTGCTTCAGGACTTTCTACTGTCTAATGTTTGTTCGTAGCCAATGGTTCACCACCCTCCGCGAGCTTCAAGACTCCAAAAAGTACACCAACGTCTTCACAAAGGACAAGTACAACTCCGCCGTCATCGCCGTGCAGACGCAGCCCCAGGTAGCCATCGGCCAGCGCGCGTTCCTCCTCCGCTCGGCCGAGGGCAACGTCCTCTGGGACTGCGTCACCTACATCGACCGAGACACCATCGCCCGCGTCGACGCGCTCGGCGGCATCTCCGCCATTGTCATCTCGCACCCGCACTACTTCTCCACCGCGCTGCACTGGGCCGAGGCCTTCGGCTGCAAGGTCTACGTCTCGGCCGAGGACGGCGAGTGGCTCACGCGCCGCGGCGACGCCCACGTGCTGTGGACGGAGCGGCAGCGGGAGTTTGCAAACGGCAGCTTCCTCGCCGTCAAGGTTGCCGGCCACTTCCCGGGGAGCTCGGTGTTGCTGTGGAGGAGCGAGAAGAAGCTGTTCGTCGCGGACTCGGTCATGGTTGTTCCCAGCGGGGTGTACCACGTCGACAGGCCTCCCGGGACGGCCAGCTTCTCGTTCATGTGGTCGTACCCGAACCTGGTGAGTAGCCTCTCTACGCTCTGCGTGGCAGTGATGGCACATGTGGAACGGTCGCTGACGAGGACACGGGGCAGATACCCCTTTCGCCGGATGATGTTCACGGAATCTGGAAGGCCGTTGCCGGGCTCGACTTTGAGGATGCATACAGCGCGTTCTCCGGCCGAGATGCCAGGGGTGACGCCAAAAGGCGTTTCCTGGAGAGTGCTCAATTGTTTGTCAGGTCGATGGGTTACCTTGACCACGCCATCCACAGCGAATCTCTCTGACTTGTCGTGTCCCAAGCTGTCCCAGACAATGCCAACATGACTGTCTTGTTTTTATGTTCCTACTTCGCCAATGATTCCAGACGCTGTTCTCGAGTTGAGCGAATGTTAACTTGATGAACACCCAGAAATTACATGGTCGTTACACTTGTTTGCGCATCTTCGTGTCCGCCGTTTCTCCCTATTTTAATATGAAGTAACAGCCACCACCAGACGAAAGCAGGATGAGACGACAGTCATCAAATCAGACCATAAAGTGACTGTTACGTTACTATCGGATAGAGCAGCGGCCTCTATTGCTATTCACCATCGCACGACTTCGAGTCTCCAATGGGCGCACACGCCGCGATATTTGCGAAGCGCTTCCACGCTGATCTTCGCTTCTCCCATCAAGCAATGTCTATAGTTATTCGAACTGCCCCTGGTAACCCTTCCGGCACCAAGTTCTCAAACCTCAGTAGCCCAGCTCGCTCGAATACTTCCACCTTGTCACCAGTACATCTCCCTGTCCTCTCGACAACAAGGCCAATGGTATCTGACAGATGCTCACTCTCGCGCACAGAGCCGATGAAGAAGCATGCCAGTAGCCTACTCCCATCGAAAGCAGGCGGGACGTGATCCCAAGCCACACATTCGACAAAGGTCCTGTATGCGGCACTAACCTCGTCTCGGGAGTCACTCAGTCCCCGTTGAGCCAGGCTCATCTCGCAGAAGGTGCCCGTGACCCTGAGAACATGATGAAGGTCCGATTTGCCGTCCGACTCGCCAGGGTCGAGCCAGATGTCTTCCACCACCATAGTCTCCTGCCACGTCCCGTCGAGGCCTCCAAAACTGACGCCCAGTTCGACCGATGACCAGCTCCAGGACGGACGGCTTCGATCTTTGCTTGCCTCAACCTTTGATTTGGTTGGCAAAAGGGCCGTCTAGGAAAGACAGCACCCAAAGCGCCTCCCGCCAATGCCCTGCCACGTTGTTCGCTCCCGTCATCAGGCTCAGCTTCTCCGTGACCGATGGCAAGACCACCAGCCGGTCCGAGTAGTTTGCAAACTGACAGGCGCTGTATCTCTCGATCAACCCCATCCATGCAGGACCCAACACGAGCTCAATGTCCGAGGCTGAAAGTCGCTTATTGGGTGTCTCATGGTCTCGGACTAGATTTCTCAGCCCCGCGCCGAGCAGATCCCAATCCCCGATGACGTTCCACCACGACTCGGTGTACGGGATGCCATGCGTCTTGGGTCTTGGAACGAACCGCATGTCCTTGCCGGGGCTATGCTCACCTGCACGGAGCTCGTTGCACTCCCAAAACAGCACGTCCCGAGAAGAATACAGCACCCGGCGTGATAGAGCACGCTCCTGTACGCAGCAGCCCCTGGAGAGCAAGTGAGACTTCTCCATGGCCGCCTCGATGGGCGGCCCGCGCAAGCCCACGAGGCGCATCCGCGTCGTCTTGCCGAGGAAGGCGTCGTCGAAGTCGACCGTTACATCCTGCGCGGGGCCAAATCTCAGCGCCGGACGGTCCGCGAGCATGCCGTCGGCACAGTCGCGCGAGCTGCTGGCTGCCAGCGTGCAGACGGCGTTTTCGTAGTACCGGCCCATTCTCGTTGCTTCCGTGGCCCAGGCTGACGAGGCGTCGCCGGTGTTTCTCGCCTGCACGATGCACAGGACGTCGACCCAGAGGTATCGGATGCCGAGTTTACGGGTGACGATGACGGCGTCCTTTGTAGTCTGCGGGAGCCTACCCCACGGGATCTCGGAGCGGTGCTGCTCCAATTTGGAACCCGTCGTTTTGTAGTGTTTGCCGGATGTCCCCCAGCAGTAGCTCAGCGTCACATACTAGCCTGTTTGGCTTTTACCCTCTATCAAGCGGATGGACACATCTTCTAACTGAGGATCATCATTGCTTTCCTCGTTCCGTGGGGGGATGCCCGTCCCTTGGAACTGCCGCATTCTGTACTGCCGCAGTAACGGGGAGCTGGCAGGATGAGTGTTCATCTTTGCACTTTTGCAACCAGATAGGAACTGTCTGCATCACTGAATCTAAATGAACACCTTCTTTGAAGTTTGCCAGGAAAACATCATCGTTAGAAGGGGGCACATGACGCTGACACTTGTACTGCAGCAACAGGTCTACAGAGCCATTGATAGTCAGCCACCCGCGTATTATCTCTCCAGCGGCCTCGCCTTGCGGCGGCGTCGAAAGGTTTGCCTCGCACCACCCCTCGCCTCGTAGCTGGACCTGAAACTCGATCGTACTCTGCGAATAGTCCAGATCGGACATCTGCCAGTAGACCTCCACCGGTCGATCGGAGCTTTCAAGACCCTCGAGGGTGGTCACGTTGTAGATGACTTCCTGTCGGATGATGCGGCAGCAGCCCGCTGCCGAAGCCTCCAGATGCCCAAAGATGGGAAAAAGGTTGACCCAGTCGCCGTAACCCGGCGATTGGATTCTGGCTAGCAGGTAAGCTTGCGTTATGGCTTGACGGCATCTGCCGCAGTCTTCGCCGCTGATGATGGGCTGGTTGGGTTGGGAGATGGTCATCCTGGGCTGACGTGGTGTTTGGGGATCGCTCACTATCTTGGAAGATGTGAGCCGAATTGCTGCCTTCTCTCCGCTTCTGCAGGCTTATGTATCCTGCAGGCTTGGTAGACCGACCAGTCGGCCGTGATCTGTATACTGCTTCATCGCTACAACGCTCGTCTTCCGGGGCTGCGGTTCTTGGGTGAGGAGATCTTTCCAGTCAGGTGAAGCTTGTGCCTTTCTACTTGGTCGATCGAACCGTCTGCCGAAGTCTCCAAGCATCTTACTGGGATCATATCAATTGTATAAGATATTCAATGCCATGAAACCTGGATCAACAAACCAAATTAAGGTAGTCTGATCTCGAAAAGGAACTGATGGAGAATGAAGTTATCTTGTCCCTGATTCCATTGGCTTTTCCGACTTGGCTCCGCTTCGCCATCCGTTTCCTATGTCCTTCTCATTCCCATGAACCCCCTCTGAGTAGCCTGCTGCTAGAGATTCTTAACGTGGGTTATATCTCAGAACCGGTCTCGAACGGCAAACTGCTCAGTAATGCAGTCTTTGCAGCACCTGCGGCTGCACGAGGTGCAACTCGAATTGATATCCACTTCCATGGGGCCATCGCCACAACCGCAACAGTAGAATACCCAGATTAGCCTCTTGCCTCTTTTCGCTGGCTTGTTCGCCCTCGGAGGCTTGCTCGGCTTTTTGGTCGGTCTTTCTTTTGCCCACGCATGGGCACGTTCGAGCTTTCGCATCGGACCTTCTTCTCTAAGCCTGTTGTGTTTTCAAACGGAATGGAGTACCATTTCATGCTCACGTTTAACAAGGCTGTACTGCTGGCTTTCTAGTTCTGGCAGTCTTGATAGGCGAGGCCGCGAGGGCCGTGGACACGCTCGGTGTTTCAAGAAGCAGGCGGTCAATGGACGAGAGGTTCTCAGATCTTGTATGTGATGCCACCGAAGATGCTAGAAGTTGCGCTCAAAAGCAGTCGAGCTTTGCTTCCTCGCCCTCTAGTGATAAACATCATGGCACGATACTGATCTCATATCGTGTACGGGGCATATACCAAACTCTACCTTCGAGAGGAGTGCCCTCCTAGCAGATTCGACCTACCATGTAAACCTACCACGTAA
The DNA here is from genome assembly GCA_004367935.1 of Colletotrichum sidae. Lineage (NCBI taxonomy): Eukaryota > Fungi > Ascomycota > Sordariomycetes > Glomerellales > Glomerellaceae > Colletotrichum > Colletotrichum sidae. The sequence continues at coordinate 39,539 of QAPF01000149.1, read as the reverse complement.
TGTCTGTCACTCCAGTAGTCTTGAGCGCGGGACTTTGTTGTTAACGTAACACACCAATGGCTTGTCAAGACTCGACTCTGTCAAATAGCATCGAAACATGCTTATCGCTGCCTGGATCTTGCAGTCGGGCCAGCTGACGAACGAACCGGTATAGCCTATCATAAGCTCCCAGTCCGCTGCAGTCCGCCTCACTTTTGGCAGCTGCAGTCTCACACCATGCTGTTGATGAAGTCGGAACATAGAGAGGCACCCAGTGTATACAGTACACAAGGCAGACAGTTGTCTCAACCACGGTACAATTACACTCGGCATTTCCTTCGATTTCTTGATATGCTATTAAACCCTCTCCAGAGACATACTTATAGACACCCATAACTGCGTGGCGCATAGACAAAGCTCGCGGAGCGAGGCCAAGCATCCCAGCAATGGTTGATTCTGAGGTAACAGGCGCGAAGGATACCCGCTTTTCCGAGGAGAATATCTCACGGTGAGAGTATCTCTGGGCACAATGAGACTGCCCAGCCTGATAATCGAAAGGGATACTGTAGGATATACACAGTTCATCGAGTTCATGGCATCAGACGATGACATACTTGTTCTCCGACGATTCGATACCGCACATATCAGAGTTCTCGTGCACTTGCAGGACCAGATTCACCAGCTTGAGGGACGCCTCGAATCCGTTGAGCAGCGACGAAGCTCTGAATCCGTAAAGAGGGGCAAGCAAGACGCCGCTCGCGGGGATCCTGAAACCGAAAAGGTGATCAACGAGATGCGCATGCGTCTGGGAGAGTATGGCACGAGTTTTCCCCATACCTATACGGCTTCGGTCGGGAAATGGCGGCAGGACTGCCACACCAGACTCTCTGTCGTGTCGACATCTCCAGGTCAAGGACCGCATGCCAGCACCTAGACTTAACGTCCAGAACGTGGCAACCTGGCTAGACAACAGAGGCGACCCCATCAGCAGCGAAGAGGTCGGATTTGTGAAGGACAATGACCAAGTCTCGCTGGCTGCGGCGGAGAAGCCGCCCATCCGCCGCTTGTTCGAGGAACAAATTCTCGCGCGTACCCGAGGCCTTTGGGGACTCTTTTCATCGAGAAGAGGGCAGCAACAGCGAGACGACGGGCTTCGTACCACCGTTTGAGGAGATGACGAGACCGTCACGTTCGTGGCTGGCATTGCAGCGTTTTCCGTCGTGCTGTTGATGCTCATCGCGCCACTGTGGGCACTGGCTTTCATGGATGGCCTCGTATCACAGGATGCACCCTTGTCCTCCTCGCCTTTTTATCGTGGGGCACGACAGCTCGGCCGTTCGAGATGCTGGCTGCTACTGCTGGGTAGAGTTTCAGCCGTGTCTTTTTATTTTGGCCTCTGCTGAGTCCTCTTTAGCTATTGCGCTGTCCTAGTTGTCTTTCTGCAGGTGGAGGACGTACGAGGTGGATGATGCGTAATGCGAACATCGTCTTGGGGGTACTGATGAGGTGTCTCAGTGTGTTGCGAAAATTTTGATTCCTGACTCTAGACTCTTGACGGAGTCTCGTGGTATTTTCTACACCAGAACTATCCCGTAACACGACAACATATAAAACAGACGCCATGTAGTGCTTCAAGACAAGAACCTCAACGCCTCGTCTTGCCCACCTCCCTCTGCGACCGCCCGAGCCAGGCCGTCTGCTCGTCCAGGCGCCCGTAGTGCGCATCCACGATGTCCTGCTTGCGGTAGTCCAACCTGTGCCCGCAGCGGGTGAAGAGGACGTCGTGCGGCGTGGCCGAGTCGTCGCAGCAGCCCCCCCAGCAGTCGCCGATGCGGTCGATGAGCGACTGGAAGGGCTGGGCCTCGCTCCGGCGGCTGCGGTCGATGATGTTGAACATGGTGGGGATGGCGACCTCGTGGAAGAGGTCGGCGCAGCCGTAGACGGACGCGAGGAAGACAAAGTCGGCGAAGAGGCGGCGCGGGACGTAGTAGATGTCGGACCAGCCCACGCAGAACTCGGGCTCGCGCACGTCGTAGCCGCGGCCCATGCGGACGAGCTCGCCGTTGACGGTGACGGCCTTTTCGTGCCACTTGTTGTACCACCCCCACCACTGCGGGAACTTTTGCCAGTCCGTCATGCACATGTACCGCGGGCCGTCGCCGTCGTACTGGCGCGTGTTGTGCGACGTCGGGAACCAGATGGACTCGCGGTTCTCGTCGACCCAGGCCATCGGGTCGATCCAGGAGTCGAAGTGGAAGTACATGAGCCCCTCGATCTCGGGCTGCGTGTCGAGGATGAGCTGCATCGTGCGGGCGACCTGCATGTAGATGGTCTCGTGGTGGGGGTACTGGGAGTGCGTGAGGTTGTGGTACGAGGCCGGCTTGTCTTCCATGACTTCGGGCATCGAGACGTGCACCGTGTGGAAGAAGGGCTGGTATTTCATGAGCAAGGGTATGCGTTCGGTGCGTTTGGCGTTCCAACGGATCATGGCGAGCGTGTTGCTGAACGGCGAGGCCGTCAGGTTGCCTGCGCCGGTCTTGACCCGGAAGGGTTCCTGTTTCTCGGTGAATGGGCGGATGATGTTGGCTGGCGGAGTTTTGCAGAACTCTTCCGTGTCGTCGCGCATGACGAGCCGGTATTCGGGAGTATGTGGTGGTTCGGAGATGGTCGCGAAGGGGACGACGATGCCAGCGCCGATGAAGCTGGCGAGGGTCAAGAGACTGAGCTTGAGCTTCTGCGAAACCGTCAGTGTGGTGTTGGAACCAGTCCCGTAGCGCGTATCGTCACCTTTGACTTGGCCGACGTTTGGCAATCCCTCTCTTCCGTGGACGCTGAGCCGAAGTCCTTGACGGGACTGTACTTCATGTACGCGAGTGAGGCGAGGAATATCAGGACAACGCCGGGGATGAGAAAGCCGCTGTATCTCGCCGCGAAAAAGCTTGCCGATACCAGGAGTAGAATGATGGTCGTGATGTCGGTCGTGAACCACCGGGCCCAGGAGTCGATATCTGCACCTTATTAGCTGACGTCAAATGGCCGTAACATCACGTCGCGTACTTTGCGATGCCGCCGTACCAACCAGGCCAAGCAGTGTTGTAAGCGCAACGACCGAAAGACCCTTGCTGTTGTATCCGCTGAAGAAGCTCGGCTCGAGGGCGCTTGTATAACGCACGAGAGCGTGAACGACGAGATTCAAGACAGCACCATATGCGCCGAGGACGACGTTGACTGCGTTAGTCCCTAGATCAGTCGACTTCAACAACCTCTCGGTGTGGATATCAGCCAGGGCGGCGGACGCTGCTTGGCCGACAAGCAGGAAGTAGAGGTGCAGCTGGTAAGTCGACGCTCTCGTCTTGAGCTGCGGGTAGAACTGCGAGAGAACGAGACCGGATGTTTGGATGAGGAAAGCCATCCATCGTGTCTTGGGGCCCTTCAGGCCAAATCCTGGTGTCGCAAACAACGCGGCAGCGACGGCGATGCCCGTCTTGGTGAGCTGAATGGTTCCTGGATCGGCGACTAGATAGTTGACGAAAAGCTGTAGCAAGATGCCCCGGTTAGCTGCGTCCATCTGATCCGAGCGAGGTGCGTACGAGGTTGTTCGCGAGCATCTGCAGAAGCGCTATCCTCGCCATCGCGAGCCTCACATCCGACCCTTCATCGCCCCAAACATGGCGCCAGAGGGCCCGGACTCCTCTAATGTGCGCGCGCCGTGCCTTCTTCTCGGTGTTGATCAGGTCGGCCGACGTCCGCCCATCCTCGCGACCGAGATCCAGCTCCTCGTTCCCACCTAGCGACGAGTACTCGGCGCCGCTGGCCGTTCGTTTGCGGACCTCGCGCCGGAACAGTAGCGTCGCAATCACGCACCTCAACACCTCGGAGATGGTGAGCGACGACGACGGTGAAAAGTTGAACTGCCCTCGCTCGCGGGCGTAGAAGAGATTCGTGGCGGCGCCGACTTGGAGGGCGACCAGTCCGAGCGCTGCGAGACACGGGACGAGACCGGCGCCGGCGCCACCGAGGCGGGATGTCCACCGGTTGATGGTCATTTTGAACTTGGTAGAGGTAAAGGAGCGGCGCGACGTGTATGCTGTCCTACGTCGCTTGTAGTTTGCGTCTGGCGGTTCACCTGGTCGGCCGAGAAGACATGATGTGCCCGCCCACTCGTCGCAAGTGTTTCAAGCGTGAGGAAAGGAAGAGAGAGAAGAGGACGGAGAGACCGCCCAGTCATGACGAGAGACGACTCGCGGCGGCGACGGCGGCGGGGTGGGCGATCAGCAATGTGCGGCAAGCAGATCCTAAAAAAGGGCCCCTGGCTCTTCGACGGTTCCTACGGAGCTGACTGATGAGGGTAATTTTGGAATGGGAAAACCGGGGACTGGGCAGGGGAGCAAGCTGTTGCGGCGGTGCTGTCGATGGCACGATGCAGCAGAGGGTGCGAAGGATTCAGATCTGACCGGCCCATAATCGTAAGCACGATCTCTGCGGTCAAGAAGTGACTCTGGATAAGAGCTGCAGCTGCGGGAAGTCTCGTCTATATGCGCTGCCACCAGTTGTGACTGTTGATGTCGGGATGGAAGAAACTGACCAGCAACTTGCTTGTTAACTTCTCTGTTGGTAGGGACTACTCCGTATTCAATGATAATTCGGAACGTGGGCGGGTGTGACGGAGTGAAGCCGCCTGTCAGGGGTCGTGAGCCCGAGCATAAGATCAAGGAAGCCCCATTTCGGTCGAGGGTCCGGTTGACATCAGATTGATTGCGCTCGCAGCGGGTTACTTTCCAAGATCCTGGGAATGGTGACACTTGGGCAACCAGAGTGGACCGACGATTCTGGAGGTTTCCGCTGCGGCGAACCTTTTACTGTGGGTGGGTAGTTGCCATTGGGACACTTCTAAAACAGTTCGGCGCAGTAGACAAGAGAGTGTGTTTGACGGATAGACGAGTATTTCCCGTGTTGACGCAGAGGAAGAGTGAGTTTGATGGCCCTGAGTTACAGGGCGACGGAACAATCCTATACAGAGGAGACTCTATGCCCGTACACATGTTGTGCCGCCGCGCGTCTCCAAACTGTAATTATCTAGTTTCCCAAAAAGCCTCGAATGAGTGGTTGGCTGGCTGCATTACCTTTGCTCGCCTGGGAATCAGCGTCTCTGATTCTCATCATGAGACTTGGTGGGCACGTGTCCTGGTTAAAGCGGCTCCTTTCAGCATGAGTCGTGATGGTTGTTGGGGCGTTTTCGCTTCAAGGACACTGCCTGCTTGGTGAAAAGTGAGAGCGATTATCAGAATGTTGGCCTCGAGTGACGGACCTCTGCTATTGGACACACGGGGTCCGCAGCAACCAGGATCAAGCTTCGTGTCCATGACTCCCCCTGTCTAGCACGGTTCAACTATGGCGTAGCCGTGACGGAGACTTCGCTTCGCTGGGAGGTGCCGAGAGAAACCTTCCCGACGGGCTCGACGGGATCACGCACGGCCGCCCTGTTGGGGTGATGGCTGTCAATGACAGGGCGGAAAGGAAGCGAACATCAAGCCTGGGAGTAGAGGATGGGGTGGGCCGTCCATCATCTCAACATCATCAGCTCGATACTCAGACAGTCTGCTGGCTTCGGAGACGGAGTGCAGCTCGCTCGCTCACATGCTTGGATGATGGGATGGTGGCTAGACCGTTGGACCAACGGAACTTGTGTCTATCGGCAGCAAGGCGCACAGCCGCGAAACTGCGCCGCACCCTCGCAGTTTCTCCTCCTTCCCCTTGAAGAACTGCGAAAGATGAGCGGAATGTCGAGAGCGTATCATTTACTGGCTCTACGACTATCTTAGGTCGTAATTGTTTCTCCTCCGACGCAAATCGTGGCTCTAGTAGCATCTGGTGAGGATCTCGAATGTAACTAAAGGCCCTACGCTTATGAACACGGTTTGGTAGATGAGGGATCGGTTTCCGTAGTTGAGCGTCAGATCAATCCATTTGACAGGTGGCCCGAAGAGAACTTCTGCAGCGTCGTATTATTACCCGGGCGTGGGCGTCAGGGATGCTGCCGGAGACTAACCATCTTCAGCAACAGTCAACGGGCGAGAACGAAACAAGTACCAGATTAATCAGTACAAGTAACTAGAAGAATACCGAGAATTCTCTGGGCAGGTCTCGAAGTGGCGCCAAGACATCCAACAGCTTTTCCCTCCTGATAAAACAAGAAACACCACTTTCTACAGTGGCCTTTTGCGAGTAGGGGCGTCGTACGCTTGTGTACTACCTGATCTTCCGTCGCCCGGGCAGAGAGCAATTGCAAAAGGGTGCGGCACAGCTTTTAGGCCCACTGCCCAGGTGAGATGGTGATCACGATGCATTTCCAGCCGCCCCGTCGCGACATTTAAGCAACTGGCTCATTGTGGCGTCATGCTTCAAAAAGCCAGGCGCACCGTTTGATGAAAGCCGTTAGATTTGGAACATTAGCAAGACGTGCAATCACCTCGCACGCTGATGAAACTTGCAGTCTTTCTACATAAAGCGGTGTCGCATATCGTCCAGATGCATTGCTCCCACGTCAAAATTCAGCATTTGACGTTGACAAGGACCCGCGAATGCAAAATCTGGATAGCTTGCCGCCTGTCCCGGCGAATATGCCGGCTCGGTCCCGGCTCGGTCCCGGGTGTGGCTCCGGCGGTCCGTGCCAAAGCCCCATACATTGCCGGAAGCTTCCGGCCGCAATCCCGGCTTCGCTATATCACCAATTCCACGCACGTTTACGGATTCCGCGACCTGCTAGCTTACTTCGGCATGTGCAAACCTCCCTTTACATGCCCTACCGTTCATTCGGCCCGTTTAGATTCGGATCATGAGTGATTTGGGTGCCCTCTTTGATAACTGCTAAGCCCCCGTTACGCATTCCCGTCTCATCTAGTCGCTTTAGACTTTGGAGAGATCCGCCCGCTTTGCGGCTATTGACTTAGACTTTTCCAAATGGTCCATTTTCCTGCATGCTCTCTTGCACCGCGGCCCGAATAGGATGACATCTCCGTGCTTGGCCACTAACATGAAGAAACAGTCCCACTCGTTGTTGGCAAACGTATGGCCTGACTCTGCATGCGGATATATCAGGGCCGCTTGGTCCTCGCCCACATCGAAAGATTTTAGGGCAGCTGCCTCTGTTTTTCAATTTTCATGTCAAATCAGGCTAGTGGTACTGATGAAACCCAACAAGCAGCCCATTCATCCGAGGAGAGAAGCTTGGATTCGTCACAACGTCTGATGGATGCTCTGCCGTGCAGTAGCTCGCGCATCTTGTGACGCAGGTTTCGAGTCTGAGCGCGGAAGAATGTGTTGGCTACACTCCATGGCATTGTCCCGAGCAATTGATGGCAATGCTACAAGCGAGCGCGTAGTTCAGAAAGAAAGGTGTTGTCAAATGGCGGATCAGAACTCAGAGACGAGCCCTGTCTCGATCCAAGTCTATAGTTCTAACATGGGCTCCCAACGAACAGCAAGTTGGTTTGTGTGTAAGGCCAGTGACTTATGTTAGCTATCGCTTTCAAACGTACCTACAACAACCACGCAATACACGAAGGAGTTTGGATCCACAATTTGTTTTGACCATTTGGTCATTGATGTCCTCTGTCACAGATGTCCTGCTTGACTCGGCTCCAACGTCCACGGGCTTAGGACGGACAACATGTCCGCCTTGGGAGGAATCAGCATTATCGATTCCCATCAGTCATGAGTAATCCTCGCTCCCTTTTCGCACTTTCCGCGAGTTCCTCGAAACCTAGGAGCCCAATACCAAGCCGGAACCGCGTTTGGAGTGGCCCGGTCCAGGTCCATCGCCGGCAACCATCTGAAAGCCCCCTCTCACAAACAGCATTCTCCTGGTTCGTCTGGACCCCGTGTGCCCTCCCTCTCGCCCATCCGCTATTCCCGCACGCTTCTATGCGGACAACATCCGCAGTAGACGTGTAGTTCCGTGTGCCGGAAGAAAAAAAAGCTTAACGTAGGTGGCGGGCTAGAACAGTTCCATGGAAACCGGTAATCATTGTGCTGTTAACCGATGACCGGCTTGTCAGGTGTTTATATTGAGGCTGGCGGTGCCGCTCAGAACGCCCACTGGAAGTCTAGATGCGGCTCGAGCCGAATGTCGGGGCGCAAATGCGATCTGCTTCATCCTAGGGGTCGCTCTTTGACAGCGCTATTGTGTCTCGTTTTTACGCCCGCAGTTGAGCTTCTCGACTCGCGTGGGTCAGGGCAAAGACGGCTGTCCGCCCAGTGACGCCGTGATGGCTCAGATTGAGTCGCGAGGACCGTTGATCGGGGGCGTGACGTGGTTTCTCTGCTTCTTCTGCGGCGTCTTTTTGGCCTTGCGGGTGTATGCCAAGCTGAGTCGGCACCAGAAGCTGTGGTGGGATGACTGGATCCTGATCTTCTCGTGGGTATGTACTTCGGCTCCCGTCACCGAGCACAAAGAAATCTCTAATGTAGCAATACAGACTTGTCTGCTTGCTGAGTCCATCATCACGCAGCTGGGCATCAACATTGGATTCGGGCGCCACTACTACGACATCGATCCGCCGAATCTCATGACCATTGCCATGTATACCTCGATCGGCGCATCGATATCTTGTTTTGCATCCACCGGCAGCAAGGTGGGATTCGGGGTGACGCTCCTGCGACTTACGACCGACTGGTACAGGATCTTTGTATGGTTTGCTGTTGTCACGTTGACCGTCATCATGTTGCCTAGTGCGACTTTGACGTGGCTCAAGTGTACGCCCGTACAGAAGAACTTTAATAGTCAGATGGAAGGAACATGTTGGGACAAGTCGATCACGCTCAACTACGGCATCTTGAACGCCGCTTGGTGTGCTGCCATGGACTTCCTGCTGGCACTGGTTCCATGGAAGTTAATATGGGGTATGCGGATGAGAAAACATGAAAAGATTGGCATATGTGTCGCCATGAGTCTGGGCTGGCTGTAAGTGTACCTCGACTTCCGCCATGACCGTTTGGTGCTGATCACTGGTCGATAGGTCCGGGGTCTGTGCCATAATCAAAGGTGTTTATCTCGTTCAACTAGAGATGGGTGACTTCTTCTGTAAGTCTTCCGTCTGGATCATCGTGAATCATCAACCAATGAAATACAGACAACGGCAAGGACGTTACCATCTGGACTGCTGTCGAAACAACGACGGCCATCGTAGCTTCGTCGATACCCGTGTTGAGGGTCTTCGTCCGAGAGAAGGCGTCGACCCGCGGATACAATAACAACAGAAGCGACGACTCCAACGATGTCGCACTCAACACCTACCGAGGAACGGTCAAATCGACAGTCACTACAATCTCCTCGAAAACAACTACGCCCGGAGGCAACCACACGGAACAGAACACCAAAGCGCCTTTGCGTCCTATACCTGAATTCGAGCCCATACCCCTTGACGTGATCATGACAGAACCCATTGACATTGAGGGCCAGCTTTTTCCTGTTGACAAAGAAACTCGTCTCACAAATCACGGTCATACGCCTTGAAGAGGTTGGGTACTGACATAGGAGGAGAAGAATTCTTGGCGTTGTTGAGAAGATACCCAGCAGGATCGGTTTGGAACAATCTCGAAAAGCACCTTAGTTGCGGCACAACAGAAACGCAGAACAAAATATCAGTAACCAATAAAGCTTGTGGTAGTGTTCAAAAGTTCGTTGACAGTTCATGGAAATACTTGGACAGATCAATGCATGCATAGTGTAGAGCATCATTTACTTGGCATCATCAGAAGGTCAACCTACTATTCTATCAATTAGCGCTCTAGAATTGGCTAATATGGCCTCCAAGACGGAAAAGATCTGATATGTCAAGTTTGGTTGAAACAGAATGCTGAGACAAAGGTCTGGGATGAGCAGGCCTGGTATTCGCAAGACATCTCCGTAGTCTCTGAGCAGAGTGAACCAGTCCTAAGTTGCATTCAGTCTCAGAGCATTTCGTGACAAAGATGGCATCCTTTACCTCCTTGTTGCCTATCTATGATATTGAGTGTCTCTTGGCATTGATTATATACAGCAGCAACAACCACTGGTACAATACCTTGGTCGAGCCTCAACTCATTGTTCAAGAGTCCTTGTCTGTACTGGTCGCTGTTAGACTTTGTTGTATCACCATGTACTCAATCAGAAACCATGATACTTAAGCTTAAGGAATGCCTCGAATAATCTGGATTCTTCTTCTCAGCAGCCACTCAACCAAACACTCAAGCTTGACCACAGTCTACCACTACAAAAATAAACATCACCCCAGCCACCACCGTAATAGCTGCCCGAAATGTGCAACTACGTCACCAACATCACCAAGTGCCGCCAATGCGGCAGCACAATCTCCGAGCACCAATCCGACTACGTTTACTGCGTTCCATACCGCAACGGCATCGCCTGTGCCACCATTGAGCGCTCCCGGAACACCACTTTGACTTGTTGTTCGTCTTGCCAGAACTCGTACCAGCTCGCGCCGCTGGCGGACGCTTTTACAGACACGGAAGACGAGGATGACGAACTTGCCAAGTCCGAAGATGGTCCTCGATCGGTCGAATGGCAGCCGTAAGCTCCGACTTGGACTGCTTGCTTTGAAAATGCATTCGTAAGTTCTCAGCGTGGTTGATCTACTGGATTTCTTGGAGCCAAATCCGTACAAATAAATATACAAATCTTACGCTCGCACTTTGGCACTCACCAAAAGTTGATTCGTTCATTTTCATGTGAACTCAATGGGATGAAGCATCATGGTGAAATAAACCGTGCACAACACGCTGACGACTACCTTAGTGTGCCAAATCTCCCAGCCGGTAGAGCAAACTAAGCTCGACCAGCTTTAGATCTCCAGTATATGATATGCTTCAGTCATGAGCTCATATAGGCAACGTTGCGTTCACGGACAAACAAGTCCCCAGCTCGGGGCCCTCGATCCTCGACGTGGCGTTGACGACATACTGCTGCAGCGGCGACGTCCCGCACTTCAACCCCAGCACAAAGGCCTGCGAAAAAGCGTCGGCCAGATCGGGCGCCATGTGCGTGTTGTCCATGGGGTAGCCCCGGGCGGCGGCCTCGGGGCCTTGCAGCTTCAGCGCCTGGGCGCGGTAGTCGGCGGCCGGGACGTAGTAGATGCCGGCGGCGGGCCCGCCGAGCGAGTCGACGACGTGCCACGAGTACCACGAGAAGATGCGCGGCGCCCAGGTGAAGTTGCCCGTCTGCCAGGGGTTCGTCGGGGTCGAGGTGGAGATGACGACGCGGGCGCCGAGGGAGAGGAAGATGGAGGAGGCGTTGCGGAGGTAGGTTGTGTACGTCTGGACGATTTCGGTGGCGTTGCTGAAGTTGAGGATTAGGAACCGGTCACCTTGGAGGAGAGGGCGATGAATATGTCGGCTTACTTGAAGATTGCGGTGCATGTTTCGTTGCCGATACCAGGGCAGTCGACGCGGTTCTTGGTGTCTGTAGCAGGGTTGCCGGCTGGAAGAGGTCAGCGTCTAGCTAGTATACTTGTCGAGATCCCCGTCAAACATACGCCCGTCGTTGTGCCCAAACTCGATGACAACCCAGTCGCCTGGCTTGACCTCGTCGATGATCCTCTGGAAACGCCCCTCGCGGGTGAAGGTGCGAGCACTTCTGCCGGCGTAGGCCGAGTTGTTGACCCGGATCTTGGAAGAGTCCAGCGAGTAGCGGAGGTACTGGCCCCATCCCTCCGTGCCGTTGTGGCCTCCGTCAGGCGCCATGGTGCTATCGCCGGCGAGCCATACCGTGTGTCGGACCTCGTCGTCGCATGATTGAGCAGAGGCGGTGAGCGCGGATGCCGCCGCCAGGAGCACGGAGCTCAGAGAGAACCTCATTTTTATCGACCGAGGACGGGGTTTGGACGTCGACAAAGCCAGGTAGGGGAAGCAGGATAGGTGAAGAACGACTTCTCGGGAGCTTGCGAGCGTGATGGCATCTCTCTCACCCTTTATCTAGTCTTTTTCTGACCACGACGTACACGTACGGATCTCGGCAAGTAGCGCGACCTGGAGTAGCATCGTTTCCCCCGCGACATTGCCTGCGGAGAAGACCGATGCCCCTGGCTGTTCCCCGCGAAACCCCATGATCCAGTCCATATGTTCATCTGGATGGCGGGCCCGCTAACCGTAACGATGCTGGCATGCCGGTTGTCAATTTGAGCGCCAGTCCAGTACCCCTGATGTTCGATGTTGCGACATCTCGGAGCAGCTCTCATTCGTGGGAGGTGGTGGGGATGTTTCGGCCGGAGGTGTCCCGAATAGTGGCAAGCTAGACATTCGGCGGAGAGCCCACCGAAGACCCCCGGCCAAAAGGAGTTCATTAGAGCCTGTGGAGAGCCGTTGGATCCGGAACCGCTACCAGGCGCCTCTCACGTAAGAGGAAGCGGCTTGTCAGGGTTAAAGATGCTTAATCCACGTGGGCAAGACAAGGAGTCTTGGGTCAGATCACTAGTGTTGTTATCTCAGGGCCACTCCGAGATGGGATACATCGTGACGATGACTAGAAAGAGTTCAGCTGAGGATATACCAAGAGACGTTGTTTCGCAGCTGAAGATGGACGTCAGTCATGGAAACACAGTCCGCTCGTCGATGAGTTCCCCTGCATAACGCATCTTTTGCGAAGACTTTCCCTTCACATCTACTGGCCGACAATGCCTCGGCGACAATAGGATGAAGCAGCTCTCACATGTGCGTCGTGGCGTAGGATTTCCCAGTCGCACATCTTCGCGTGGCAGTGTCGCTTTCGGCTCTACCCGACTCATCATCGCAACTCGAAACTGGCATTTGTCAACTCGCTCTGACAGTCATCTTGCCGTTGCACCAAGTCTGCCTTGTGTGATACAGACTGCGCAACGCTGGTAGCTTGTAACACTACCTGATGTTGAAGAAGCAGCTGTGAGGCAGATTACACGGCGGTCAAAGCCCACGATCCAAGGTCTGTGTGGGTGAGAGCGAGCCCATCATCCGAACAGCAAGTTTCAACCCACGGGCACAGCAGGATTCGTTCGCTGGACTTCGCGATGCGTTCCCCTCGGACTCCCTCGTCGCCCGCAGCCGACGAAATCTGACAGCAAAGTCTATCAAGTTCTGCGGGGTGAATACGTGTTACCATGTGGCTGGCTTGACACCCAATCCTGGCGTCAAGAGGTCGACTTGGGGTGCGCCGAGTGGGTATCCGCTCCAGTGACGCGTCGAAATGGCGATTGAGGTGCCTGAAGTAGCAATGACTTCGCATGCTTTGACTCATACGCGTCCCTTGAGCAGGACTGCCTGCCTGTGAACTGCATTGACACACACTGCTCGAAAATGCAGTTCTGGATGAATAAAGGCTGTTCGGCATTAAAGTACACGTGCTATGACCAACAAATGTAAAGCCGAACACGACACGAAAGACTGGCTGGTGGGCAGACCAAACCTGACAGCCAGTTCGTGACAGCTCGGACACGTGAACGGGAGCGAGTTGCTGCCGTATGATGGCCATGACTCAGCTCGTGTTTGCGATGTACTGAGTAGGAAGTGCCGCTGATCAACTGCCCCTTCCATCTAATTACTAGGTATCCAGCCAAGGAGATGTGTCCTTTCCAGTGAATTCACCTCTTACTATTGGAGTTGAACTCAATGGTCTGCCCAGCCTCAGTAGATCTCTTCCCCAAGGCCTGAAGATCTGGAGCAGGTATCAGACCAAACTATGGGTTGGTATGGGAACCATGACGAGACACCTAATCCCAGGTAAACCAGTAAACCCAAAAGGCATGAAGCTCAAGCCTAAAAGGGACACATACTTCAGGGCTATTAGCAGCACAGAGTACAGAGCACAGAGTAAGCAAAGCCAAGTCTGCCGAGCTGCTTGCCTCAGAGGAATCAGATGCACATGCCGGCAGCTGCCCCTATCATATGCTTCCCCTATGGCTTGACTGGCCATCAGACATGGAAGCATCCATGGGTCAGCACAAGCAAGCATTAGTAGCAAGATCTGAGGGGCATGCAGTTGCAGCTGGCTGCAGATGCGGATGCGGATGCATGTCGAGATAACCGAGTGCGACTGCTTTTCAGGGTCAGGGTCGCCCGGACAAGGCATACAGGGTCATCTTTGTGTGACATTCAAGGACTACAGAGTTGGAAAAGCTGTTCCTGTTATGTAGCAGTGGTTGAAGTGTAATATGACATAGATAAAGAGGCACCTTTCTCATTCTGTCCTGTTGAATAAACAATTCGCATTGCCAAAGAATACAAAGGTCACCAAGTGTAATCACCAGAGATAAGCATCAGGTGACGTCAGCAGTGCCTGGGCCACAGTTTTGCCAGAACACCTCACTATTACTAGCCAACTACAGGGGATCACTAAGGGACCCTACCTCCCTGAGGTGTCTGACTCTGGGTATCGCAGCTCAGTGAAGTCTCCACTGAAGCTTCTCTGGGCTGTCCGTCTTATCCCCCGAACACGATCGCGGGGCTCTTTCCGAAAACGAAACCACTTTCACCTCGAGGAAAATCCTCTCTCCTACCAAGGCACAATAATAGACCACAGAATATCTGGTACACTGGAGACATTGGCAGCAGGAAAATCATAAGTATCAAAGGCCGCCTCAACCACTTCTATTGTTATTCCGTCAATGGCCGAGACGATAGCCTAGGCCAGCAATCATGTCCTCCTCCTCCACACCCCTCAATGCCGAGCAGACTAGCGCGCTCTTCAACATCCTCACCCATTTCGAGACGTACAACGAGATCGAAGGCTTCAAGCAGCCAGAGACAGTCTCCAACTATGGCTATCCCTTCGCCGCCGTCCCTCCCAAGGCCGGAGAGGCTGTCGTCTACGCGCCCGAGTCCACGTCGCCACTGCTCCAGTCGCTATTCACGAGATTCGTCCTGGCTGTTCCGGGCGTCTCTTCCTTCACCCCCGAGTTTTGGAACGTCCGAGTACAGGGTATCTTGAAGAAGTTCGCCGAGGTCGACCTGTCGGAGAGCTACGAGAAGGGCGCCTTGGGCATTAGAAAGACCCTGGCCACCGCCTCGTCGACCGTCATCGAGACCGTGGCGCGTGGCCAGATCGGTGGCGGTCCTGTCAGCGACTCGGCCAAGAGATCCATCAACTACGATTTGAACAAGGCGGAGGACTTGTCGCGCGCATGGGATGACTCCATGACCGATCTCGTCTACGGCGATTTCTGCGACGAGCTGCTGGACCACCTCGCCAAGACGGACGACTTCCAGTCCCATTCGCCCCAGGTTGCCGCCGCCTGCGATTACATTCTTGTCCAGTAGGTCGCAGCCACGAGTGGGAAAAGGCGAGCGGAGATACTGACGAGACGCAGCTTGGCAACCCTGTGCCACCAAGTCCTCATCGTCTCCCCCGAGGGCCAGTACCTCGTCAAGCTCATGGACAACGTGCATAAGATGGTCCCGTATGCCATGGTGAGGCAGACGCTCCGCATCGGAAACGCTGCGACCATGATTGCCGGGATGATGAAGATATTCTTGGCCAAGATCAGTGTCGGTTCCGTCTCGAACTGGTTCGGCCTGACCTCCAACGCCGCAGACGGCCAAAACTTGCTGCAAAAGTAGGCGAACCCATTCCTGAATGGCCTCGGTCTCGATCTCGACCTCGCTCGCTGACTATCCTGTAGGATCATCACCGTCATCCTCGGCTGGGACTGCGCCGACTTCAAAAAGACCATCGACAAAATCGCCAAGGCCAAGGACGGCCCAAGCAAAGGTGCACTCGAAGCCATCAGAGCTCACACCCAGGCCCCCAAGAGCGTCCGGGACGCCATCCGCGACAAGAGTGTGCACGAGTCCAAGTCTGTCATAGCCGTCATGCTCAAGGCAGCTAACCCCGTCTTGCTGGAGGACCTGCGCGAAAACGAACATCAGCAATGCCTGGACTACTACGCCGCACTCCTTGCCATCCGTGACCGGGAAGAGATCATCAGCGTCCTGTGCAAGCAGACCCCCGATTTGCTGACCCAGGCGATCCGTGACGCTGTCGCCGGCATGGATCCCATCATCCGCGCGGTTCATAACAAGGTGAATTTGTCGGACCACGTGAAGGACTACCAGTCCTTCCTCGACCAGCTCATCGCGACCAGCAAGCCCAAGAAGACCAAGTCCAAAGACGACGCAGAGTCGCTGCCTACAGTCGAGGACTATGTCCTGCTGCTGAAGAACAATAGACATTTGCTGTACAAATGGCTACACGCCGTTAGCAAGAACTGTCCCGAGGTCATGGACCAGTTCAGGAAGTGGGCGAAGGACTCGCTGATGGCATTCCACAAGAAGAAGAATGGCGAGAGCATCGAGACGAAGCTCGGCGGCCTGTTCAGCCAGATCCCAGAGGAGACGGAAGCGAAGCTCATTCCCATCATCGACGACCACGCGGCATACCTTCGCGAGCTCGACCACCTGTCTCACGCTCGCATGCAAACGATACTCGATGGCGGCTCGTCAACCATGTCCGGACCTGGCGTCTACCTCATCAGGTGGCAGTCAATGTTGGACGAGACGTACATCACACCCGCGACTCCGAGCGGTCCCGTTAGGCGCGGCAAGAACCTTCAGAAGGCGGACAGTCAGGGCAAGCGAGGCTCCACGTCGAGCGGCGACGTGGGCGAGGCCATCACAAAGATGCGGTCGATGACGCTGTCATCCGTGCCAGACGCGCCGGACGTGGCGCCTGTCATTGAAGCGCTGGGCCCCAAGTTCAAGCAGATGCTCGTCGCCACGAGCGCGCACAGAAGCAACGGGCACGCTTCATTGAAGTAATTCCCACGAACATGAACAACCAGTATATAACAAGGGGAAACACGGACATGGGCATCTCGGCGGGGTTGGGACTAGGGTTGGTGGGGGACAGCGGGTCGCATGGTTATGAAAGAGGCATGAGAGAAGGCCTTCACTTCTTTGATTTCTGGCTTGGCGTAAAGGCATGCGGGTTGGCTAGGCAATGGCTCCGGACTGGACTGGACTGGACTTGGTGAACTGGACGGCAGGCGGGTTACTTGCTGTGGATTCAGTCTCTTCATCTATCGTTTTTAGCGAGTTAATACAACAGGCTATCAGACTTCAGAAGATGGGCGGTACGAACCATAGTCAAGAACCGGGATGTGAGCGCGTCAGAACGTGGGAGTGGGCAAACACATGATCAACGTCGGCGATTGTCCACCTTGGAGCTGGGAACGAGAGAAGACGTGTATCACGAGAACGATGTTACCTCTCCTCACTGGCTGCCTCTTCTCAGTCCAACCGCGCTCCGCAAATACGAAAAGGACTAGCTTTCTGTAGCGAGAGCGTTTCTGGGTCCGATGGCTTGTCGTCATTTTGACAGCACAGCCCCGACTCACGATGATTCCTCCTCATCATACGGATACTCGACAGCATACTTGGCAGCGGCAAGACGACGGCAACTCGCGGCGTAAGAAGGCCTCTTGGATAGCTGAGCCAATCTCACCCTATCCACTGGGCGATCCTATCGGTGACTAAAACGGACTAGGGAGAAGAGGAAATGCTACGCGAATGTCCCAATAGAGAGAGATCTTCTAATAGCAGAGGAAGGGACAGGGATGGCTTGGCGTCCCCTCGTGTCAAATATCCCTCATTCCCAGGTCTTCCCAGGTCTTTCGTCAAATCCTGCCACCACTTCCTTTGCATTCGACTCGACCTGCCCTTCACTTGGTTCAGTTCGCGTCGACTTTCCAATCGCCCCCATCTTCTCAACTTCAACACCATCATACACTTACCGTTCACATCGTCAAATCCCTAACACACTAATCCATCCTCATCTCCAATGGCCTCCAAATCCCCCAGCACGGGGATCGATCTCTCCACACTCCCAGCAGATCCCGAATCCCGCTCCTTCTCCTCCTCGGAGCTCAACGACCCGTACAACCTCACGACGCACATCAAATCTGAGACCGACATTGGCAACCTCACGTCCTCGTCCTCTTCCTCGTCGCGCCCGGCGCAGAACAGCGCGCGGAAGCGCATTCACCACAACTTCACGCGCGGCGGCGCCAAGGATGCGCGCCTGCAGGATTTCTACCGCGCGCAAAACGGCCGCATCCGCTCGCTGCTAAAGTCCGTCGACGACCACGAGCGCGAGGCCAAGGAGGCGCAGGGCGACAGCAACCTCAAGTACCAGATCGCCGTCAAGGGCAGCCTCGCGGCCAACGTCGTGCTCTCGGCGCTGCAGCTGTACGCGGCCATCTCGAGCGGCTCGCTGTCGCTGTTCACGACCATGGCGGACTCGGTGTTTGACCCCCTCTCGGGCGCCATGCTGATGCTCTCGCACCGCGCGGTGAAGAAGGTCGACACGAGGAGGTACCCGTCGGGTAGAGCGCGCATCAGCACTGCGGGCAACATCGTCTTTTCCTTCATCATGTTCTCGGTAGGTTGCTTGCCTTTTTCTTTTTGGTTTGTTTCGGCCGGGGAATGCAGTGGAGAGTGTGCCGACTGACGATGGGGGGGATGGACAGGTTTCGTTGGTGTTGATTGTCATGTCGGCACGCGACCTAGCGGCGGGTTCGGAGAAGGAGACGAATGAGTTTAACCTGGCGAGTGTGATTGCCGTTGCGATTGCCTTCGGGACCAAGTTCTGTCTCTGGCTTTACTGTGAGTCGATTCGTGCTGGGGTCGAGATTCTTCGGGAAAGCTGACGGGTAGACAGGCTGGTCCATCAAGCACATCTACTCCCAGGTAGAGATTCTCTGGCGCGACCACCGCAACGACCTATTCATCAACGGCTTCGGAATCTTCACCTTCTCCGCGGGCAGCAAAATCAGGTGGTGGATCGACCCCATGGGCGCCATCATTCTGTCGTTCCTGATTGCTAGCTTGTGGCTGAGGACGGCGTACGAGGAGTTCCAGCTGCTGATTGGCGTCTCTGCCGAGCCCGAGTTCTTGCAGCTTATTACCTACATCGGTACGTCTGCTCATGTTCATTCCAACAAGGGGTGGTTGCTGACCGAGGTACAGCAATGACCCATTCTCCCGACGTCAAGCAGATCGACACGGTTCGCGCGTACCACAGCGGCCCGCGATACATCGTGGAGATTGACATCGTCATGGACCGCCATGAAAGACTCGAGATCGCCCACGACGTGGCCGAGGCGCTGCAGACCAAGATCGAGAGGCTGCCAGGCGTGGAGAGAGCCTATGTCCACATTGACTACGAGACGAGCCACAAGCCGGTATGTCACCCACGGCCAAGTGTTTGGATTGCAGTTTGCTGACAAAGGGTGATACAGGAGCATGATTTGAAGAAAGATCTCTGAGTCGACGAGACTGAATCGTGGTATTGGGTGTTTGCACAAGAGCTCTGTCCTCTCTTGACATGGTAGTGTGGAAATAGTAGTTTCGACTTCGTGATGACCCGTACTTAGCGAGACCGAGAACACAAGCGTATCATTTGCGATTTGCTATGTGTTTGTTTGTGTCACTCAAGGGGGCCACTCTGCTTCTGCAGCGCCTTGAAAGATCCCTTGCCATGCCTGCGTAAGCTTAACACGTATCGTAGGTAATCATTCGTCTTGTTTTTACCAAGATCAGCATCACGTCCGGCGATCCGCGCACGTTTATGGCCTGGAGCTTAGCATACCATGGGACAATGGCACGGAGTTTGGGATTATGTGGAATTTTTGCGGAACCTTAGCTATTGACCGTCATCATTGCGGTCGCGACAGACTCGAAAGTGATATTTGCTACCTGAGATATTATATCACGAATCCAAACAAGTAAATGAGCAGTTCACTTCGAATGTGTGTTATGTTGATACATTCTGCTCCACTTGAGGACAATGAGTCCACCAGCTTAACTCCATTACTATGATGGCACATTAACAGATGAATGAATGCTTGTTGCGTCGTCAACCTTTGAGCCTAATGCGAGGCTGCCGATCAAACATCAAAAGTAAATCGACAGCTTCAGGATCTTTTCGAAGCTTCTACGGGATGAAGCTGTCATGTTTTTATGGTGCCGTACCGACTGCAAATGTCAAGGGCGACAGATAAGGCGGGTGGACCACAGCTCTCGGTGAGCAAGGTGAAGGGGTTGGGCTCGGTGGTCATGGCTTCGGTCAGCACAAAGGCAAATGTGGCTGATTGACAGACACCTAAGGCAGACGCCACTTTCATCAGGCACCAATCAGCTCCCCTGATCTGGCGGTAGGGACACATCTGTTGAAGCTCGAAATACCGTACCGGCCAAAATTGCGACAACCACAGCTCTGGAAGCCATCAATTCCCCCGACACACGTTCACGACGCCCCCGATACAGCCCGGCGACCGGCTTCCAGTAGCTCCATTGAGAAGGCCCATTGTTTTACGAGTTTATGCTGGGACGCGACGCATGACCCCTTCGTGAGAGTTGTCACCAGCGATACCCACCCCACTTCGAATCTACAGACAAGCATCGCTGTTCTCCATCTCCCTTGCTGGCATCACATACGTGCAGGTTTTCGCCATGAAGGTCGACGTCAAGGTACGCAATCACCCATTGCACTTTGGAAGGTTTTGTTTCGGCTTCGTTGCCAAAGAAAGCCACCTGGCCGAGCTCACTGTAGCTCCACAGCCGCCGCCAGTCCGTCATCTCCTGAATAGCTCCTTTGGCTGACCTGTACTTCCAGCGGCAACTGTTCGCCCGCAGCGAGCGGGTGAAGGGAATCGACTTCCATCCTCAAGAGCCATGGATTCTCACTACTCTGTACAGCGGCCACGTTTACATCTGGTCGTATGAGACCCAGCAGATCGTCAAGACCTTCGAGCTCACCGATGTGCCTGTGCGAGCCGGTCGTTTCGTCGCGAGAAAGAACTGGATTGTTTGCGGTTCCGACGACTTCCAGATTCGCGTGTACAACTACAATACCTCAGAGAAGATTACCTCTTTCGAGGCCCACCCCGACTACATTCGCGCCATCGTCGTCCACCCGACACAACCATTCGTCCTGACCGCCTCCGATGACATGACAATCAAGCTCTGGGACTGGGAGAAGGGCTGGAAATGCGTTCAGGTATTTGAGGGCCACGGCCACTACGTCATGGGCTTGGCCATCAACCCCAAGGATACCAACACCTTCGCGTCCGCGTCACTGGACCGCACTGTCAAGATCTGGAGTCTGGGCTCCGCGACGCCCAACTTCACCCTCGAGGCCCACGAGGCCAAGGGAGTCAACCACGTCGACTACTACCCCCACTCCGACAAGCCCTATCTTCTGACGACATCAGACGACCGTACCGTCAAAGTCTGGGATTACACGACCAAGTCGCTCATTGCTACCCTCGAAGGCCACACGAACAACGTCTCTTTCGCTTGCTACCATCCCGAATTGCCCGTCATCATATCCGGCTCCGAGGACGGCACTATCAGGATATGGCATGCCAACACCTACCGTTTCGAGCAGTCCCTGAACTACGGCCTTGAGCGCGCGTGGTGTGTATCCTACCAGAAAGGCAAGCAAGGTGTCGCAGTCGGTTTCGACGATGGCGCTGTTGTCGTGAAGCTGGGTCGTGAAGAGCCTGCCGTGTCGATGGATGCATCAGGAAAGCTCATCTGGGCGCGTCATAACGAGGTCGTCTCGGCCATCATCAAAGGCGGAGGTATGTTTTGGCCTTTCCATGGTCTCAAAGGCCATAGCTAACGAGTATAGATGCCTCTGTTAAGGACAACGAACCCATCAGTCTCCCGGTCAAGGAGATGGGCACTTGCGAAGTGTATCCTTCGACCCTTATCCACAACCCCAATGGACGATTCGTCGCAGTCTGTGGAGACGGCGAGTACATCATCTACACGGCCCTAGCATGGCGCAACAAGGCGTTCGGCTCTGCGCTGGACTTCGTCTGGGCTTCCAAGGAGAACACCAACGACTTCGCTATCCGTGAGTCGGCGACTAGCGTCAAGGTCTACAAGAACTTCGTTGAGAAGTCTGGAGGTCTCGATGTTGGCTTCCAGGCCGAGGGTCTTACCGGTGGTGTCTTGCTCGGTGTCAAGGGCCAGGGTGGCATTTCCTTCTTTGACTGGCAAACCGGTGGCCTCGTTAGACGTATTGAGGTCGAGCCAAGAGAGGTATGCTGCGGACGAGGTGTCTCTCTGCCTGGGTTCAAGGGCTGACTTGTGCAGGTTTACTGGTCTGACAGCGGCGAGCTTGTCGCTCTTGCATGCGAAGACACTTTCTACGTCCTCCGTTTCTCGCGCGAGGCCTACATTGAGGGTGTCCAGACTGGCCAGGCTGACGAGGATGGTGTTGAGTCCGCTTTCGAAGTCATCACTGATATCAACGAGAGGTATGAAGAATGCGCAAACTGTCGCGAATGCCACTGACCAGAGAAAAGCGTCCGCACTGGAGAATGGGTTGGCGACTGCTTCCTTTATACCAACAGCACCAACCGTCTGAACTACCTCGTTGGGGACCAGACCTACACCGTCTCCCATTTCGACCAGTCCATGTACATTCTGGGCTACATCCAGCGCGACTCTAGGATTTACCTTGCTAACAAGGATGTCTCTGTTACTTCCTTTGCTCTGTCTCTTCCTGTTCTTGAGTACCAGACGCTGGTGCTCCGCGACGATATGGAGACGGCGCAAGAGCTTCTGCCAACGATTCCCGCCGATCAGTTCAACAAGATTGCTCGATTCCTTGAGGGTCAGGGCCACAAGGAGCTCGCCCTGGAAGTCGCGACCGACCCCGAGCACAAGTTCGAGCTTGCCCTCGGCTTGAACCAGCTGGATACGGCGCTCGAGCTCGCCAGGGAAGCCGACGTGGAGCACAAGTGGAAGACGGTCGGTGATGCAGCTCTTGCCGCTTGGCAAGTCGCCGTCGCACAGGAGTGTTTTGCCAATGCCAGGGACCTCGGCTCACTGCTTCTCCTTTACTCCTCTACATCGGACCGCGGCGGCCTCACGAAATTGGCCGAGCAGGCTCAAGAGGCGGGAGCTCACAATGTTGCCTTCAGCTGCAAGTGGCTGCTAGGTGATGTGGCCGGTTGTGTTGATAGTCTCATCAAGACGGGCAGGTTAGCCGAGGCCGTCCTCTTTTCGCAAACATACCAGCCCAGCTTGACGCCGTCTACCGTCAAGGAGTGGAAGGAGAGCCTCGAGAAGAGCAAGAAGGGCCGCGTATCCAAGATGATTGGTGTACCCGTCGAAGACGAGGAGCTCTTCCCCGAGTGGGACGAGTGGCTGAAGCTGGAGAACGAGGGCGGTGCCGTGCCAGCGGTTGCCGAAGTCAAGAAGGTCAACGGAACCGAGTCGCCGGCTGAGGCTGAAGAAGAAGCTGAGGAGGAGGTTGGGGAGCCTGAGCAGGCAGAGGAAGCACAAGAGGGGATCGAGGTTGACGCGGACGAGGAGTAGGAAAGACTAGACGCGGCCACCTCGGTTGGAATTTGATTACAGTAGGGATGTGGGATCGTAAAAAGACGTAGTAGTCGAAGTCTATGGCCCCGCCTCGACGGGCGTTGAGGGTAATGATCATGCTTTGCAGTAAATGGAAGCTCTCGATTTATGACGGGTGAGTTTCAGCACCGTGCCATGCATGATTTCACATCCAGACGTTCAACAGTAACTGGTTGCAAATGCTCCGCGGACTGACATTAGTAGATGAGGAAAGAAACCTAACCCGCCGACACCGTCTTCAAGACCAAACTCTCTAAACGATCCAGACCCTGAACAATGGCGAAGAGATGTCTGGCAATATCGTCAACCTCGGCGGCGGCGGCATTCACCAGGAGCCCCTCGGACGGATAGGCCGAATGAAGAAGGCGGCGTTGCAAATGTCGCCTCGGCCACACTGATTACGAGGATCGATCGTCGGCCGACGACGCCGCGAGTTCCCTGCACAGCGCAGCCTAGCTGGCTAGCCTTATGCTCCTGCTCCGGCCAGCTTGAGATTTCAACTCTGCAAGGGATCGGGCACTCTGATACTCTTATTCCAGCCCCTCTCGAAAACGTCGCGAGGACGTGCCCAATCTCTAATAGCATCAAAGTTGCGACACGAGTGCATGACATCTGCGACCTCCCTATTCTGCCCGTCTTTCCAGACCCACGGATGTGGGGTGACGTCCGCAGAACACATGACGGCTTGTCTGAGTGCGTCGATGCAATGCTCAAGGTGCATCAGGCTGAAGGGATCGTCCGGATCGGTCGGCCACGGTTTGTCCTTGTAGAGGCTCTTTCGCAGCAAATTCTGGCGAAAGGGAAAACCGTCAATCGTCTGCACATGTGTGTGTGACCTTCAAAGGGTATCGAATTCGAGAGGCTTACCACGCAGTGAAGTTGATGGAAGACGCCCAGCATGACCACGTATGTTCCGTCATAGTCCCCGAATGCGTTGGGCACTGGCACCGTCTTGTTGACGAGCTTTGCTGCTTGGTCGCGATTGATCATACTTGTTCCAACTGGCGAGATTTCAGCGCCACACACAGCAAGTAAGCAAGCAAAAGCAAAAGCAAAGCAACAACAAAGCAAGCAAGCAAGCAAAAAGCACCACAGAGGCAGAGCAGGCAGGCAGCCAACTTTGACAGCAAGGGAAGAGGAATAAGGCTTGGAAGAACTGCTCAACATACAGCCATATAGATCATTCCACAATGCCTCTCGCTCGGGCGTTGGAGGTCCCATGTATGCCGTTCGGCCGTCGTTGAACCCTGTGGTGAAGACAACATTTTGATTTTCGAGTATATCCAACACGGGAGCTGCGCAGGACTTGTGAGCTATGATTGACTGACACTATGTTTGAACAAGGAAACACTTACAGTAGACAAAGTCTGGTAAAATGGACTCCTTAGGTCCCGTTCTGTTCAGGGACCAGATGTTTCCGACCACAAAAATGAGATTGATTAGTACGGATACGTAGAGATAAATCTCTAGTTTCGGGTTCCTAGCGCTCTTGAGGGGTTTGGTCGTTGAGAAATCGTGAATGAATGGCTGCCTTTCGAACATGGCTACAGAACTGCCGTTGTCGGCTGCTCTATAGAAGAGTCTGATCAAAGTCATGAAGTAATTCCAGACCGTCATCGGCAAGATTTATGACCTCAAGGCTCATCAATGAATAGATGGGAAAAGAAACAGCGGTTGATTTCCTCGAGTGGGTTGTTCACGAGGAAGATCCCTCAGACGTCGTGACTCGGCTTCCGGCTGTCCAACAGAGTACATCCCGGGAAGGAACCGACGCAGGCATTTCGCATCCGCCCGTCGGTGAACCCGATTGACGGGTATTCAGTCCTGGAAAGCTATTTCCTATACCTACAGTCCCCCTAATCCCTATTGTATAACCTCTATTCAGTATATACTACGATATATGCTACGGTATATACCATAGCTTAGTATATCCTGTAGTATATGTAAGTAGGGTATATATTCAAGCCCTTTAAAGTCGTGCCGATTACTGACCATACGCCAGTCGAGGCCCTTTCGGTCCGAGAATCAGCAGGGTTTCGTAGAGTGAAAACTTCTGGATGAATAAGGTGCACATGTTTCCCTTTCGAATAGGGACTTGGAGGCATGTTCAATAAACACTCGGGTTGTGCGACTCGACAGCCGAAGCTCGCATGCAACCTCAAAGGCTCTGCTGCTAGGAAAGACTGTGAAGCTCAATGCGAGAAGGAGAAAATGGGGAATGACAACAGTTTGCCAAGACCTCGTCAGACGGTAAATGACTCAAGAACTTGCGAAGACTGTCGTAACTGTAGAAAACTCTACAAAATAATTTTCAGCTTGCCTCAACGTGTAAAAGCTTACCGAAAAGGGTTGTCTTGCCGCCAGCTTGACTTTGAAGCGACTCAGGCAGCCGAACATCTCGTAATCCAAGACAACTTGTATGATGCAATATGAATGATGCAACATGATGAAGAGTCCGGTATTCCGAGGTGAGATGTGATTGGTCAAAGACAATGGTTCCTTCTAATGATGATATCTCTTCAACCAAGTATATAAAGTGCTCAATTTCTGCCCTTCAAGTTCGCTGGCTGTCAGTCATTGACTTCATTCCGTTATCGACACCGGCTATTTCCTACACAGAAGCTTTATACGCATAACTCAGCCCTACCTACCATCATGAAGCTCACCTCCGTTCTTACTGCCTTGGCGCTCGTTTCCACTGCCGCTGCAGCTGCCGTCCCCGAGCAAGTAAGCACTCCTGAAAAGGCACGAAGTCAAAATATAAACGCTTTTGATGTCATGTTATATTAGCGAGGTTTCTCACGCATCGTAGCTCTCATCTGGAACGACCAACAGCAACAACAACGTGGACTCCCAGGGAAGCGGGAGCCAGACCCAATGGTCTCGGCGCAGCGTTAAAGACAACAACGTTGACTCCCAGGGAAGTGGGAGCCAGACTCAGTGGTCCCGGCGCAGCGCCAAAGACAACAACGTGGACTCCCAGGGAAGTGGGAGCCAGACCGAATGGTCTCGGCGTAGCATCAAAGACAACAACGTTGATTCCCAGGGAAGCGGCAGCCAGACTGAATGGTCTTAGAAAAGACTCGGCGCCCCAATAAGAAGCTAGCACGGAGCATCAGGGCTCATGCCGTATCCTAGAACGAGGCACATCTAAATGGTACCTGCCGACTTTTTAACTCAGGGAAATATGGACTTGCTATGACGCTCCCCTTTGCTTCAGTTGTTGCAGAAGGGCTCACACCGAGCATCTACATAAGCTCTCGCCCTCAATAAAGTTGGCGTTCACCTTGAAATATTATCTTGTCGTTGTCAGTGATGTGCCACTAGCATGAAGTCAAAACCCTTCACAAGTATTTGAGTGCGATGACTTGTCCAAGTATTCGCGCACTAGCTGTCTGAAACCTATAGCCCGTCCGATTCAACCCATTGGCTAGGGCCAGGTGCCGCGTCATTTTCTCTGAAGCCGCGTCCATCTCTTCAAAAGTCTCCATGCCACTGTCTCCATTCCCCAAGTCACTGTTCGGGTAGTGAGACAAGAGCGCCATTGGTGATCTCGCCAGCGTTGAAGACGGTTCCTCATTCACCCAGACTGTTCACACAAGTCGCGCCCTGCCATCAACCCCTCCCGCCAGGAGCTCCCTCAGGCCGATCGAACGATTATCATCACGGGTGGTCCTGCTGGCATCGGTCTCTCCTTCGCCCGCAGCTTCAACTAAGCCAAGGCGAAGTCAATCGCCGCCAGGACCCATCGACGAAGCTGCTCCGCCCTCCAGGAAGAGCCTGAAGTGAAGATTAGCGGCAAGCAGAAACAGGCGTGCTTCAGCTGATCGCCAACGACACGGCGCCCGAAAAGATGCAATTATCAGCTTTTACCCAGGAGTCGTTTACACCGACGTCTTTAAACGGCACGGTTACCCCAAAGATGCGTACGCCTGGGATCATGGTCAGTCCAGCGCTTAGCCTTTGGAAGGCATAGTCCTAACGAGGAAAGTGTTGTGAACCTCGGCGGCAGCTCCGTAGGAGGCTCGGTTTTTGCATGGGCGATTCGTTTGGGCTGGGTGGGACGTTGAGGAGCTCAAATCTGGGAGTATCATGGAGAAGATCGAGAAGAAAGCCACCTTGACAAGGGTAAGGTTGGTAATGATGGGCTTCAGAAGTGAGACGGACTTAGGCAGACTTGGGTCGCGGAGTAGAGCGCTGCCCATGACACAATAGGGATTCAGTTCGACTGAGAATGTACGTTATGTTTCTTCACGTTGAAAATCGTGGTCTTTTACAATCATTAGCCGCATCGTGAAAAGGTGTGCCCTGATTTGTAGTTCAATTTGCTTGTATTCGTAATTGTAGGCCAACACGCCATGCAGCTGTATGTAAAGGCCAAGGCGACGAAAGCTTACCTTTGCCAAGAAACCAGTGGCTACAGGCTGAAGCAATAAGGAAATATCGTGGCTTAGAGACATCATGGGGCTGGAAAGGATTTGTCCTCCATCAGTTTCAACATTAACCGTTGAACAGTTCCGAGAATGCCAAAGATGAAAGCAGCGTGCGTTGTTATTGCCATCTTCGACTTCAATTCAACCAGAAAGCCACTTAGTCTGGCGACTAGCTTCACGCCGTCGGCTTCATCAGAACAAACAACTCCCAAATGCCTCCACCGTTGCGCTACAACTAGGCAACAAGGCACATTTACTTCACAAAACATGGTGAAGATCTGCCCTGGCTTGAGAGACCTGAAGATCCATGGCCATGATAGGGCTTCTGAAATGTCCGAGCGGACACCATCAGCATTTAAATTTCAGCTGGTAGATCCTCGTGGGATCCTCTTGACGCCTTTATGTCAGGCTAGCGTGCCACTAATATGAGTGCGGCCGAGCTGGCGTCGACCGGCTCGTTTCTCCTATCCTTATTTTCATGCTTCAAATTAAGCTACGTGAAGCTGATCAGGGGTTTTCTAAGCTGCCTCGAGTATTTTAACGACCGTTGGCAAACGTCCATTTCTGACATACTTCACCACCTTATCACTCCAGTCTCTCCTTTCCCTCATTATTTGGCCATCAAAGAAACCACAGCTCTCTGCAATTTTCAAAATGTACACCAAAACAACCATTATTGCTGCCCTGGCCGGCTCCGCCGTGGCCGTGACGGATCTCCGCCCGGACCGCGTCCGTCGCGATCTCCTCCCTCGGCAGACCGACATCCTCAATCCCACCGCGGACCCCTGCCTCAACGCCCTCGCCACAGTCTACTCCAACGCGCCCACGATACCGCCCAAGGTCGCTTCGTTCGAGATGACGGCGTCTCCCCAGGCAAACCCTTGCAGCGTCAGCGTCCCCTCGGACATCAGCGCCGACTACGCGAGCTACACCTCGGCGGTCATCAGCTGGGTCGACGCCAACTCGGCGTCCATCATGTCCGCCCTGTCTCAGTGCTCCACCCTCACGGACTTCGCCACCGAGCTGCCAATCTGCACGGCCACGGGTGCTGCCGGAGGTTCCGCGCCGAAGGCCACGGGGTCGGGCACCGAGGGTGGGGACTCTCCCTCCGCTGCCACGGCCACGGGTGCCGGCGAGACCGGAAGCGGGTCCGCCGCTGGTACTGGTGTGGCTGGGACTCGCAACAGCCCTACGAACATCAATGCCGGTGCCCGTGAGACTGGCATGGTCGCCGCTGCAATTGCCGCCGCTGGCCTGGTTGGTGCTGCCGCTCTTTTGTGAGCGTTTTGATGTCCTCGGGGGACGAAGCTGGGGTAGCCTGAAATGAAAGTTTTGTATGCGTAACAAGTTCGTACAACGACCTCAGTCGCTTGGCGACTTCATACCCAATCCTTACGACATTTACATTCCTTTCAATAGACATGGCCCATTTTGAGACTTGGCCTTTCGTCCACGGTCGATAACTTTCGGGGGTAGCAGCTCTTCTAGGAACAATCAATTGCGACAGGGTCTGCCCCGTGTATGGGACCGGTCCGGGACAACCCTGGCTCAGGCGATATTGCTTACCATGATATGCTCACGTTTGGGTTCGTTCTGTCTACGTGAGGCGTGCGAGTGGCTGTATTGGCAGAGGTGGAATTAGTCGGACTGACCTTCTGGGCTGTGACGATGATAATAGTTATAAAAGAAATAGCGCAGTTAAGATGAATGTCTTGCCTGTGCCGAAGAAGTCAGACGTGACGGAGCTGTTATGATTGCTTTCATCGCTGCATCATTGCTCAAAGTACGTTCCCTGCGTGTTTCCTTTGAGTAAGTTGAGCGCATAGTTCCCACACCCAGTAGTAAGCATAGAATGGAATGAACCCTGAGTGATGTCCTTACCCTTTTCTCTTCCAAGCACGGCCAGGGCTGTGTTTGGGCTGTGAGGACACGCATTCCATTTCTTGCAACTCGAGAACGCATCTGTGTGTAACCCGATCTTCCGAATCAATGGCATTGGTTACAAGTTTGGCACCGAGACTTGACTTTGGTGATGAGGTAATATCGTCTCTAGGCACTGCGGAATAACCCAGACGTTTCGCTGGTCCGGCCTGCGGACAGTTGGGAAAGCCCGGCAAAGCTGGAAATCATATGCTCATGAAGCAATATGCGTAGGGCGCTCCAGAAAATAGACTACTTTGTACCCATCCAACGCAAAAGCCCACTGCTAATTCCGAGTCCGCACCGGTGGAACCATGTCTCCATACACACTCAAGACGGTGACAATCATGTAACGAAACTCGAACATCTTGGCTAAAACCACCCTCGATGACTCGAGTGCGCCTCCGTCAACCCCTGACCAGCCACACCCCAGTTCAAGCTCCAATCGACGCAACTGGTCGACCAGTCGTCTTTGGCATGTTCCTGGAGAGTGGTACCATCTTTACACTCTAATCTCTCCGTCTGGAATGAAGGCC
Source organism: Colletotrichum sidae (assembly GCA_004367935.1). Classification (NCBI taxonomy): domain Eukaryota; kingdom Fungi; phylum Ascomycota; class Sordariomycetes; order Glomerellales; family Glomerellaceae; genus Colletotrichum; species Colletotrichum sidae. The sequence continues at coordinate 9,274 of QAPF01000149.1, read as the reverse complement.
TTCCAAACACCACACCACCACTGCCGCCTGGGCAGGTGTCAGCTTTGTCGCGATGCAGCGCCGTGCCTCGTCCTGTGCGGGCTTTTCTGCCCAAAACTACACCAGACTACAGAGCTGGAGACCGAGTCAGGCACGGAGAACGGCTTCGTCGCAAGTGTACGGTCAGATGCAGTCTGAAGTTTTGAACTCAATTTTCAGATGGCGTAGGACGAGGCAACACGCCATCGGAGTTAGGAACACCAACCTCGTATAAGTTGTTTGCGTCCGGTCGTCGACGGGAGATGAACCTGTCAACCACCTCCTCTCCAATCAAACGGTCTCAACCCTCTTTTTGCTTCATCTTGCAACTTCCTTTCTTTTTACGCAGTGCCGGCCACTTGCTTTTCTCTGCATCCATTCGTTTCCACGCCCAGAGCGCTTTCCTACATACACTCTCTCTGGAATTTTCGTAGACACTTAGTCGCAAGCAAGATGAAGTCCTCTTTCCTCACTCTCATCGGCCTCCTGGCTGCTTCCGTAGCCGCCGGACCGGTCCCTGCCGACGTCGGCTCTGCCCTCGAAGCACGCGCCAGCGGTGATGGCAGCAAGAACGCCGGCAAGGATTCCGGCAAGAAGGGCACCGGCGGCACTGCCACTGGTGGTGAGGCCAAGGCTGGCAACACCTCGGCACTTGTGCTTCCCGACGGCCGTATCAAGGCGGATGCCACGCCCGAGAGCTTCAACGTCCTCGAAAGCGTGTTCAAGAGCGCTGTTGTCAAGGGAGACGGTAAGACTTTCGACATCATTGACACAGCTGCCACTAACAAGCCTCATCATAGGACTCAAGTTCAGCGACGTCATTACCTTTCCCAAAGTGGATGCTTCACTTGTAAGACATGACATTGCTGCTAGATATCTGGTATCATGTGAGCATCCGCTAACTCGTTTCTCTCCAGTTCGACAAAGCCACAAACACCAAGGCGTTCGCCATCAACATCGACGACAAGTCCGTCTTCGTCCCCAAGGGCGGCGAGGCGCAGTCCAACATCCGCCGCGCCGACTTGCTGCCCAGCATCCGCTCGCAAGCAAACGACGTGGCCGTCACCGGCGTGCGCACGATGCACTTCTCCATCCAGCGCGATGCCACCAAGCCCCTGAACCTGACCCACGACTACCAGGTCTTCAACCTCGAGTCCAAGGACTTCAGCTTCCACCAGATCGACGTTCGCACCGGAGCCGAGAACGGCAAGGAGATTGCCATCTTTGGCAACTCAAAGACGACCGGCGGGGCCCCAAAGATCTTTTCTACGCCCTTTGGCGAGGGCAAGTTTGAAAACTTTGCCATCAAGATGGACTTTACCGCAAAGTGAGTTTCTTCTGGTTGCAAAGGCTTACTGTTTAGGTTTGACTGACTGTTGATAGCACCGTCCAAGTTTTCCACAGCACCGGCAACGACCCTCTCAAGCAGGTCACCGAGCCCGTCAAGAATGGTGAGTCGGGAGAGTTTCGATATGTAATACAATCACGAGACTAATCGTGGCAGATCTTGCTGGACTCGGTGAATACCACTTCTCTCTCCAGAAGAACCCCGTCGGCCAGTCTCCTCAGCCTGCTGGTATCAAGGAGGCCGTCATTTTCGGTGGCATCTTTATGGAAGACTCCACCAGCAACCCGGTCACTCTCCAGTAGATACGGGGAACTGCCAAAGATGACGCGTAAAAAATGGGCGCTGATCGAAGCGCAGAGATATTCTAGTTACCAAGACCATGGAGAGGTTGTAGCAACACTCATTGATAGTCCTATAAATGTAATACGACCATTCTCTCAACACATCAATGGCAAGACAGCTACAACGCGACTTCGTTGAACAGACACTAATATCCGTTGAGTTGGCCACGCTAGCTATCAGTATCGAAGGCTATCCTATGCTGAAAACGATTCCAGCTTTGCCGGAAGTCACAGGCCTCTGTGAGAGTGCCAGTTGGCCTCGGAAGTGGCAATTAAAAGAAATGCTGCGAGATGCAAAGAAAGCCCCAAACACCAGGCGCGACGAACAAGTTAATCTCATCACCGTCATTCCAGCTTCAGAGCCAAGACACTGATGACTGGGTTGGAGCTGTTGTCACGAGTTCACGACCAAGATCAGACGGGCGTATCGGAGCCCAAGAACACCGCAAGTCTGCAGGAGGGGGTTTCCTAGGGTGAGTCTCACAGCCATCCGAGCCCGCCGCTTAAGACCACCCCAATGGGCGGCACCGTTGGCTGGTGATGGTCGAGGCCGAGGTGCTCTCATGTTCCAACCGTATGCGCTGGTTGTGGAAGTCTCCGAGGCCGTCGGAGACCGCCATGTCTTGAAGGTTATGTTAGACGGCAGACTGTTCGCCTCGGCGGCAGCAGAGAAGACAGTGAAGGTGGAGATTTTGATGGGTCAGAACACCAGGGCACTAGCGCTCGAGGAATCGTATATGACTCGCTCTACGACGACGACGTAGTAAGGCCGAATGAACGTTTCATTTGTATTGTTGTTTAACCTAGATTCAACTCCAGTTCAACAGAGTTTCCTTCCGTAGCAGACAACGCCAGCTTCCAGAGACTATGGCATATTCATTGAAGCGACATCTTGGTCGTAGGAAATCAATGTCGTCACCCCCAGCAGTTGGTTCCGAGGAGCAACAGGCGACATGGCTTGGCAAGCACTGCCAAGAAGCCAAGAGGCCAAGAACAGTGAAGCTTTGCGGCGTCGGCACAGTGGAGAGATGGCCTTTCTTGGCCATCCATCCACGTCCCCATCGGCCATCCACATCACGATGCGGAGACGGACAAGGAAAAAGAAATGGATCACTGGGGGAAACGGGCTTCGTGCGGGGGATTTCGACTAGCGACGCAGTTGGAAGTCATCTTGTCGACGGCTAGTTTTGTCCGGAGACATTGGCAGAGAAATCCCATCAATCAGTGGCTCGCGTAGACTAAGCGGCGCCATCGACCCTTGGAGGCCATATGCAGGCCAGCTGCACAATCTCCGAATCCACCTCGGCCAACCAGCCTATCTGTCAGTGTCCAGCTTCCCCGAATCTGAACCTCGTCGCGATGGAGTCGTACCCGGTTGCCCCAGAGCAAGGCCAGCCAGGCACCCGGTGCGGCGGTCTGCTGATTACGCGGATGAGCTGATGAGGATGCTCTGTGAAAGGAGAAACGCGGTAGGTGATAGGTGGAACGAAAACAGAATTGTTTCTCCCCTCGTGCAGTAGAGTCTGGTTATTGCCAGAGGGCTGGCTCGAAGAGAGACTAGCTTGACATGATTCCCGGTCTCTCTCTGCAGCTCTGCTTACCAGCCCCTGTTGTTTTACCCCGACTTTGGGGAGATGAACACTTGCTTTCTGGGGCCGTTGCGACGTCGTTGTCGATGGTGTCCTGTGAAGCAAGCGAAGCTTCATGGATAAGCAATGCCAATGCGTCTGGGCGACGCAGGTTCGACGCCAAGAGGCGCGAGTATATGAACCGGCTCGGCCTCCCAAGTCTTGGGGTGGACGGTAGATCACCTCTCCCAAGCAGCCCCCTTCCTTGGCAATCCTACTCCGTGTGCCTGTGTCACCTCGCTGTCGTCCAATCCCACACACAGCCATGAGAGTCTCGTCGCTTCTCGCCGCCTTGGCGGCCGTAGGCACAGCCTTGGCCTTCTCGGTCGAAATCCCGGCAGGCGTTCCGCGCAGCGTCGAGGAGTTCCGCGAGAAGCACCCCTACCAGAAGCGCGCAAAGGACTGCCACCGCAAGACCTTTACCCTCCGCGCCTCCGAGGACGACCTCGACGACGTCTCGGACGAGTTCTACGAGGGCCTGCAAAAGGCCAACAACGGCGGCACGCTGTACCTGCCGGCCAACAAGACCTTCATCATCGGCAAGCCGCTCGACCTGACGTGGCTGAACGATGTGCACGTCCACTGGGACGGCGAGATCAAGTTCACCAACGACACGCCGTACTGGCAGGCCAACGCCTTCCGCCACCCCTTCCAGAACTCCATCATGTTCTGGAAGTGGGGTGGCAAGGATGTGAAGCTCTGGGGAGAGGGGACTCTCAACGGAAACGGTCAGCGCTGGTGGAACGAGTTTGCTGGTCTCGAGTGAGTGGTCCTGCGTATCGTGTAAGGATCGTGACTGACTGGATGCTCCTAGGATTCTCGACCCGACGAACAACTACCTGCGTCCCATTCTATTCTACGCCGAGAATGCTACCGGCCTGGCCATCGAGGGCATCCACCTCAAGGACTCGCCCTGCTGGACCACCTTCATCGTGACTTGTAAGTTCTGTAATATGTCCGCGTCTCCTCGCACCCCAAGTAACACGCCGCAGCCAAGGACATCTCCTTCAAGGACGTCATCTGCACAGCCGAATCCAAGAACGCCACGGCCGAGCCCAAGAACACCGACTTCTTCGACTCGCTCAACGTCGAAAACGTCAGCGTCGAGCGCGTCTGGGTCAACATCGGCGACGACTGCTTCTCGCCAAAGTCCAACGCCAGCAACATCCACGTCGACACCATGTACTGCAACGGCACCCACGGCCAGTCCATCGGCTCGCTGGGCCAGTACGCCGGCGAGAAGAGCTTCGTCAGGGACGTCGTCATCGAGAACGTGTGGATGCTCAACGGCCAGCACGGCGCCCGCCTCAAGACCTGGGCCGGCCCCGACATCGGGTACGGCTTCATCGACAACGTCACCTTTCGCAACTTTTGGCAGGCCAACAACGAGTACACGGCCTTTATCGACTCGTGCTACTTCAACATCAACGCCACCACCTGCGCGCAGTACCCGTCGCGGATGAACATCTCCAACATTCTGTTTGAGAACTTTTCCGGCTACAGCAGCGGCAAGTACGGCCGCGCCGTGGCCAAGCTGACGTGCTCGACCAACCCCAGCGCCGTCTGCGACAACATCAAGTTCAAGAACTTCAACATCACCACCCCCTGCGGCGGCGAGCCCGTCATCCTGTGCGATGGCATCAAGGGTGATCTGGAAATGCCCTGTATTCCGTCCAACAGCACCGAGGCCAAGGCCGCTTTGGCTGCCAAGTGTACGACGGCTCTGGCGGAGGCTACTCCTTGGGCCGTCAGGCCTTTTGAGGAGTAACAAGTTGAAAATAGTGAACAAAAGTTGGAGTGTCTGCTTTTAAATACTGCTAGCTTTGTCGTACAATTATCCGATGATACATAAAGGGAAAAGTTGCCTGTCTGTGTCGCGTTGTTGAAACAGTTGCGGTAGTTCACTTTTGTGGTCCTCGGTGCTGCCAACATCAAATGATTCAAGAATACTGGGCTGATATATCTACACCCAAAATCTAGCAGTGGTGACAAGGCAGAGCAAGGTGCTCAGATTGGCACGACTTTAGTCTGTACTCATGGCGTATCCTGATGAGGCACCAAAAGAGGATAAGACGTAGCAACTGTGATCAGCTACCAGCTGTGTAACTGGGACTTATCTGAGAGGGAAATACGTATAATCAGATTGAATCTTACATGACTGGGGTCTTATTTTTCATATCCAGCTTTGAGATTACGTAAGTCTCCCATGTCTCCCAGAGTAACCGCCAGTGCAACCATACTTCAGTATTCTCAAGATGCGCCTAGCTTGGGTGGAGAGTATGGCGTAAGTCTTGTTATTGCCATGGGGGATGATCTGGGTCTCAACTACTTGTGATGGCAACATGGCCTTGAACTATGGCCTGATGAATTATATTCAGAAATCAGAAAGGGTAGTGGCATGGCAGTAATACAATCTTCCAGCAGTCACATGCAGAATACCGAGAAAAAGATGATGTGCCATCCCGACGAATATGCAGAACAAGAGCAGCTGTAATGAGCAGATCAGAAGGCTGGAAGCTGGATTCATCTCCTCTAAAAAAGATACACGCCGCTTTTAAACGATTCTACATGAGGTCCTCGGTTCAGCGCTCACTCCTTCCGCCCGCGCTGCTTCGTCCATGAATCATAGTTCACAATCTCCCAATATTCCTGGCTCAGCTCATACTGAGTGGCAAAGCATTTGGCGTAAAAGTCTAGCGCGTCGTTCTGCACCATGCTCGTAGGGACAAGCAATTGCTCATTGGGTTCATTGAACTGGATCAACCCCAAGCGAAGGGCATCGTCCTCATCCTCGCCGGATTCCATTTGAGCGCTCACGTAACTCACAATAGTGCTCTCTGAGGCGCCCCATAACCTTGTGCCGATCGAAGACGTTTGTGGGATCCAGACTTTGGGCGCCGCGTCAAGCCTGTCTTTGTTCGCTTTGACAAAGCAGTACCTATGAAGAGGGTGAGCACAAGGTCTGTGGCTGTCATGTTTATGAGACTTACCAGTTTGAATCACTACCGTGCCATCCGACCGGGCTGCCCGACAGGTAAACGCCTCGGCCTATTTGCGTTGAGCCTCGCTCCTCCGCCCAATCATCGTATTCGGATTTCCGGAAAATGTTGTTCTTCTCGTTGATGATGGCAGCTTCCTCCTACAATTTCACCTCTGTCAGCCACTGACTACTGATAAACCAAATGTTCTTTCGGGTCTGCCTACCGGGCTGACTACTCGAAACCCAATCAGGACACGATCTGCTATAACGCAGTCTGCAAAGGCCAAAGCCAGTATGACAAAATTTATGGTATTAGGAAACATGGTCGTCGATGCGAGAAGCTCGGAATCTGCGTCTGTCTGGCTCTGAGCGATGGTCAAACTGGCTATGCGAATGGAGGCGAATTAAGTACTTTAGTGAACGAGGAGAACAGCAATTACACGGGTACGGAGGCATTTCAGTACCCTAAAGTGGGGGTGACGAGTCTTCGAGTTCCGATTAAAGTGGGGGCGGGCACGGGTAGTTGCCTAGGCGCATTCAGAATGGCAATTCTGCGTCAGTCATTAAACGATCCATAATGATGGGAGTGTAGGTAGATTCCGTATGAGGAACCCAACGGGTGAAGGCTCGGTACCAGCGAAGAATAGTGGCATTTTCGGATAGGAAAGCCTGGCCTCCCGGATGAACTCCGCTTCTGATCAAACCATGGTCAATACCTGTGCCAGGCGGTCCAACCTGGGAATGTAGTATGCGCTGGCTACCTTTGTGCGGGTTTTCAGGTGTCGTACGGAAGTACCGTGGACAAGACCCCGTCCAAGCGAATAAATTATTGACTTCATGTAGGAAAGGACTAAGCCTGGCCAGGTAAACTACAGACTCCTTGTATCGGCCATAGCCGAGCTACGTCTTGATAGCCCTCGCCAACTTGACGAAGAATCCACATCGCCGTCGCCGTGGTAGGAGCGTATTCCATTCTGGTCACTGGTTACCTCTTTCCTTACATCTCCCTGTGTTTCTTTGTCGCAACAGCCAACGATGGCTTTTTTTTTCTGTTATCAAACTTGGCATCTTTTGGCAAACAAGAAATCAGTAGAGATGGAGGCTAACATACGCCAGCCATGTTAGTACAACAGTCTCAAGACACCTTTTTATATCTAAATACAGTGTCAAGACTAGGACACTGTTCGTATAAACTGCATGATCTAGGTGCTATGATTTTAAGGGATTTGTATCATCTTAGCTCACTATCAAAGGGTTCGACTGGTAAGTGGATCGCCGCATGATGCTTTGCCTTCTTGGATACTGTAGCCCAGGCAGAACCCGGTTATCCTGTGGCCAGAATTTTTGAACCCCCCATCTACAACACTTTCACCCCCTCCTCCACCCACACGCGCATAACCACTTTTCGACTGGCCATTGCAGGGTTCACTTTTTGACCACTTTTCCCCACCAAAATGACCCTTTTTTAATGAATGCCACAATCTCTAATTACATCAGTATTGTTTTGATTCGGGACGCGTTTTTTTTTCGGGTCTCCTCGAGGCCCCCTATCTCCTACCCTCTCCCTCTCTCTCTCTCCGTTATGTTGCATGTAATTAGGGGGCAAAATCTGGTGTGTATTATGTGTAACTAAATGTAGCTATATATGCTATATAAGGCTCTATTTTAAACAGTTTAAATAGAGTGAGGCCTATAGAGATAGTACTAATACCTAAGGTTTAATTAATATAAATTCTACTTCTTAAGTATATTATTCCTAATATACCTTCCTAATTTTTAGAGCTCTATTTATAAGCTAATTTTTTTAAGTAATACTAATTAAATCTTCTATTTATATTTTATAAAAAGCTCCTTCTATTATCTTATTATTTTTTTTAAACTTCTATTCTTATAATAAGAAGAATAATACTATTTATAAACTATTTAGATACGTTTTATTAGCTAGAAGGTATTTCTAATACTCCTAAGTTTTTTAATTAATTTTATTATAATTATAACTTAAAATCTCTAGATTTTAACTAATTATTAAAAGGTTTATTAGAATTTTTAAATATTAGAAGTTCTTCTTGAAATTCTTCTTCTTATTTTAACTTTAAATAGTTTGATTAACTTATTATATTAATATGAATAATAAAAATATTAAATTAATAGTTTTAGAAAAATTTTATAAGACTATTAACTATAAAATCTCCTAAAAGTATATATTTAATTTTAAAGTATCTTTATATAACCTTTTATTATAACTAGTAATTATAAATATTTATATACTATAGTTTTATATAAAGTTATATTATTTTAATAGTTATAAAATATACTATTTACTAGTTATTATATTAGATTTAAATAATAAGATAAAGTTTATATATTTTACTTCTACTAAATATATTTATAATGAGGTCTATTTAGAATATAATAATAAAATAATTAATAGAAATAGCTTTTTAAATAACTTAAAATAGTATTAAAAATTCTACTTTAATTATTAAAATAGTGATAATATCTTATTTATTTACTTATTATATAATAAAACTTCTAAAGAAATATATAGTATATATTTAAAAACTCTTTTAATTATTACTATTATCTATAAAGCTAATATTTATAGTAACTATAAGATTATTAAATAGATTATTAGTTTTATAGTTAAATTTAAAATAGAAGCTTTTTATTCTAGTAAAATATTATATTATTTATTCAGCTTTTATATAATAGTTATTTAAAAAGTTTTAGTTAAAATGGGATAATTAACTTATTATATAAATAATATCTAGTCTTATTATAACTATAGTATGATTAATAAAACCAATGTCTTATTAGTAGTATTTAATTTCTATATAAAAGGTTTAATTATTTTATAGTAAGAGTTCTTTAGTTTTTAGAGGGGTTTTAAAGTATTTAATATATTATATATATTTTATAAAGTACTTGAGGAGCTTTTTAATATATACTACTTATAAGA